>VXCM01010753.1:0-10699 GCA_014773175.1 Lucifuga dentata | reverse complement strand
GTTAGATGGAGGCAGATGATTCGCTGTGGTGACCCCTGAAGGGAAAGCCCAAAGGAAAAGAAGATTATGCTGTAGTTAAGCTTAGTTTTAGTAAACTAGTTCCTGTTTTGTCTTTGTTGCTCGTCTCCCAGACATTTCTGACCAATGAGCACAGAGTGTTGTCACATGACTTTTGCTGACATATTTTGCTTTGATTGGATGTTTTTCTGTATGAAGCTGAACCTGATTCTGCCACAGTTGCTCTTGTAACCCTCATAAAGCCTCAGCTTAAAGGACCATACTGGCCAATTTGCATGTTTAAGCCCAATATATACAACCAGCATACATGTTACTTTATTGACAACCAATCTCTGAAACATAAAACCGTATTTTAGTTTTGCTGATAATTTTCTAAATTCCCTAATCTTTCAAACTCAAATGTTCAGGTGATACACACACCTTAAAATTCACTGTTTTGCCTTTCAACACTTAAGCATGATTATAGACGTCCATTTTAATTTCTCAGTAAAAGCCGTCTTCTCCTGGGACTATATTTCTTGGCGGAGACACACATTGTCTTCCGTGCAGCTCCGTGTTTGATCAGTTAAATAGGGTTACTTTGACGAAAAACTTAAGTGGCGTCATGTTCTCTGTGATTGATTATTTACAGCGCATTTCAAGTCTCTATGTGTTGATTTTTATGGCATACTGGGATGAACTGAAGCCAGTGGCTGTCTGGAAGGTAGGAAAAACAATCTGAAATGTACCACTCCAGTAATATGTTTTGGGAAATGATTGTCGATTGTGACGTAACATACACTGTAAAACGTGACAAGTTGATCTTACTTTAAAAAGTCTAGGAAACCGATTGTCTTGAAAAAGTGAAGTAAATATAATTATTAGTCTTAAATTATGTTTACTTTATGTCTACTTGAACTTAAGACTAATAGTTACCTTTACTAATACTTACCTTAAGACTAATACTTACCTTTTTCAAGGCAATTGGTTTCCTAGATTTTTTTTTAAGTAAGATCAACATTTTACAGTGTATAAGAGGTTTGTATTTATCAGGCTCAAACCTGTCGTATTGGCAGTATGCTCCTTTAAATTGCACGCCACAGCACTGGGGATTTATTTCCTGTCATTCATAATTACAGATTTGGATTTTGAGAACCACATATGTCCCTCGTGTCCTCAACTGGCCCCCACTCTTCCTTTTGTCTGTGAATAAAGATTAGACTCCACTCTTCAAAAGCAGCAAGCCACGCCCCTCTCGCCGTGCAGCCAGAGGGGTAATGCAGGTCCGTCTGATGGCTGCTGCCGGCGTTCCTTCTGAGATTCTTTGACAGATTCTTCCTAAAATAGCCTCACTCTGCATACCTCAGGTCTCCCTCCTCTTTTTGTCTCTCTCCTCTTGCTGTAGCTTATTCTTCCTCCTGTCATTCAACCGTGAGAGCAGGAAAGACGGATTGAGAGAGAGAAGGAGGGAAAGAGGAAGAGAGATGTATTGCTTACTGTAAACCTTCCAATACCAGCCAGGGTCTTTATTTACAGCAGAAAGAGAGAGAGTACGGTCCACCCACCCCGCTTTTATTGCATTAGGAAAGACAGGAAGTGAATTTACAGCATTCTGGAAAGAACCAAAGTGTTTTTCTTTCTTCTAGCTTAAAATCATGTAGCTTGTAGAGCAGGCTGGTTTGTCTTAGCAGCAAAATGTCCAATCAGGCTGGACATGTTATGATTATGTTAATGCTAACGTCTTTTTATGATGTTGAAGCCAGAACTCAAACGACTCTCTGAGAGCTTTCTTTGTTAAATTAGCCTGTATGTGTGTGTACAAAGTGGATTATAAAGTTATTAAATGTGTTTTAAAGGGCCATATCAGTGATTTTGCATTTTTTCTAACCCAATAATCAATATCAACCCACACGTGTTAAGATGCTGCCAATCATTTTTCCAAAACATGAAACTATATTTTAGTTTTTATTTTAGTTTATTTTTTTTCAAATCTCCTAATCTTTCAGAATCAAATGTTCAGGTCACGCATGTTAACATTCATTGTTTCACATGTTCGTCTGAATGTAGAAGGCACGCTCGTTTTCAGTTTCTCGGTAAAACTGTTTTCCTGGGACTGTTTTTCCTGGCAGAGACACGTTTTCTTCCACGGAGCTTCATGTTGACTCGGTTAAATTTAATAACTTCTACAAAAATATAATAGACTTTTTTTTATTTATCTTAAGCATATTTCAAGTCTCTACAAGTTGATCTTTATAGCATACTGGAATAAACCATGGAAACGGTCAGCAGTAACCTGTATGTGGATAATACTGTATTTACTGTAAAATTACATGTAAAACTACCAGTATGGTCCTTTAATATGAACACAGGGATGAGAGGAAAGTATTTTTTTGAGGCATAACAGAATTCCAACATGTGGATTCTCCAGTTTCTGGCTCATGAGCTCTTAATCTTCATCTTTTTGCTCAGCCTGTCCAAAACAATGAGGGCAGCGATCCTCAGATCAGCGGGATTTCCCTTTAAACGAGTCTAAAGTGGCATTAATTACCTTCTATACGTTAATCTGACTGCATTCAGAGAGTCATTGGTTGAATGAGTTGACTAGTCTTTGTGTGTGTGTTGTGTTTGTGTGTGTGTGAGTGTTTGTGTGTCTGTATGTGTGTGTGTGCGTGTGTGTGTGTCTGTGTGTGTGTGTGTGTGTGTGTCTGACTTGTCTGTCTCTTTGTTTGCTCTTTGTTGCATTATCTGTGCCTATTTCAGACTCTCTCTCCTTCTCTGCTGTTTCTCTCTCCTCTCACTGTCCTTGTCTCAACAGAGCATAATACCTCCACACACACATACACACACACACACACACACACACAGCCATGCCAGCTAGCGGTTGCTGTTGCTGCTGCGCTGCAGATGCCCGGTGTGCTGTCGTTAGCAGAGAGATGTGGAGCTGCTATAAATTATGCAGACTGAATAACAGAAGGCTGAGGATTGCTGTTTGTGTGTGTGTGTGCGTGTGTGTGCGTGCGTGCGTGCGTGCGTGTGTGTGTAGGGTGGATGATGTATAGGTCATTTCGTTTCTCATTTGTGTTTCTACTGACATGTACTGATCAACATGTGTGTGTGTGTGTGTGTGTGTGTGTGTTATCCTCGGTGGCTAAGTGTAGCCTATAGCTCACTCACTCTGCTTGTCTATGTCCTTCAGTTAAGTAGCTTGTGTGTGCGTGTGTGTGTGTGCGCGCGTGCGTGTGTGTCTACTTGTGAATAATGTATCGGCACCCTTCTTTCCTCGCCGTCAGTAGAAACTCCACACACGTCTGTTAAAGGGCGCCGCCCAGCCACATGGCTCACTTTGTGAATGAGAAGAGTTGGCATGTAAACCCCATTTACATGTATGCACACACAAGCAGTCACATGCAAACACACACATAAGCACACACGTGTGGATTTACTGCACATACCGCCCACACACTGATGCAGTTGCTGCCACACACACACACACACACACACACGTATCCTGCTCCCTGCATCAATGCCAGAATGCGTTTTGACTTTGCTCTCTCTCATTTCCCCTTTAACATTAATTATTACAGGAATTAATCAAAAAAAGATCAAATTCAAGTTTAAAGGAGCATACCGGTGATTTTACTGTTTTGAACTCTTTTGAGTTCAAACCAGTAAAATCACTGTAATCAAGTAAATACAACCTGCTCATATGTTACGTTACTGCCAACAGTTTTCCCAAAACATACTACCGGAGCTGTAATTTCAGGATTGTTTTTCCTACCTTCCAGATTTCCATTGGTTTCACTTCAGTACAACATAAAAATCAACATGTAGAGACTTGAAACATGTTTGAGATAAATAATCCATCACAGCAAACCAAACATCATTTAAAGTTCTGTTATTGAAGTAACTGAATTCATCCAATCTAATGGAGCTACACGGACAAAAATGTATGTCTCCGCCAGGAAATATACCCTGGAGAGGACAGCTTTTATCGAGAAATTAAATACAACCTTACCTTCTACTTTTGGACATACGTGTTAGAAGGTGAAACATTGAGTTTAAGGTGTGTGTCACCTCAACATTTGATTTTGGAAGATTAGGAGATTTAGCAAAACAATACAAAAGCTAAATTTAAAAAAAATAAATACAGGTAGTATTTCTTAGGTTTAAACATACAAAATCACCGGTATGTTCCTTTAAGATTATTTGTCACAAAAATGAATCAAAAAGATCAAATTCAAGATGAAATTATTAGAGGTATACAGATTGTCAGGCAGTATTTGATCAGTCTAAGGTGTCCTGCCTACCTTTTCCTTGGCAGGATATCTGAGTCATTGGCTTTTTTTTTTTTTTTTNTTTTTTTTTTTTTTTTTGCTTTTTTTTTTCCGTACGTCCCACTTCTGCCAGACTGTCAGAGTTTGGCATGAAGTCAGTGAACGTCTCATATTCACGAGAAGTTGTAAAATGGCATTTTCAGCCATCTAAATTGGAACTGAAGTGTTTGCTGTCTTGTCAGGAAACATTAAAAATCCTTTTCTTCTGTCAGGTTATCTTGGGCTCAGAAAGTTAGGCTATCTTTATCTCTCTTTGTAGCGGCCATCTTTGATTGTGACAGAATATCTGCATCTGTCTCTCTGGATGGCATCTAATATATTCTGTTGTAGATATACAGGACATGTTTGATTTGGTATGTTTTTATGTCTTTGTTATTTGACTGTACAGGAATCACACATATTTGCCTATTTGCCTATTCTTTTTAAAGTTAAATTCAGCTCATTAATAGAGTGATAGTAACAAATTCTCTCAATTATCGGGGTTAAATGACATTTTAACTTCACTTGTCAGTTTGCTTTTAGTATTGTAACAGACAGATTTTGATGAAGTTTTCTAGATAGGATCAGAGAAGTCTAGGTTAAATTTTCAGACAGATCTGGAGTGGAATCTCAACACCACACTTAATGGGGAAAAATGTATGTATGTACAGGTGTAATTTAGACATTTACCTTGACCATATGTGGTGAATGAACATATCACAGAGGTCATGTGTATGAGTCTCTTTATGTTAATAAATAACTACAAACATGTAGTTACCATGATGGTAGTTCAGATGATGCCGCTCTGCTGCTGATATATATTGATTTAAGTACAGAAGGTTTGATATGCATCTGGTTGTTTTGATTTGAATATAGATGTTGTGATTTGAGTAGAGATGTTTTAATTTGAGCGGAGATGCTTTGATTTGAGTGGGAATACTTTGATTTGAGTATAAATGCTTTGATTTGAGTAGAAATACTTTGATTTGAGTATGAATGCTTTGATTTGAGTAGAAATGCTTTGATTTGAGTAGAAATACTTTGATTTGAGTATAAATGCTTTGATTTGAGTATGAATGCTTTGATTTGAGTATGAATGCTTTGATTTGAGTAGAAATACTTTGATTTGAGTATGAATGCTTTGATTTGAGTATGAATGCTTTGATTTAAATGCTTTGATTTGAGTAGAAATGCTTTGATTTGAATATGAATGCTTTGATTTGAGTAGAAATACTTTGATTTGAGTATGAATGCTTTGATTTGAGTAGAAATACTTTGATTTGAGTATAAATGCTTTGATTTGAGTAGAAATACTTTGATTTGAGTAGAAATTGCTTTGATTTGAATATGAATGCTTTAATTTGAGTAGAAATACTTTGATTTGAGTATGAATGCTTTGATTTGAGTAGAAATGCTTTGAGTAGAAATGCTTTGATTTGCGTAGAAATACTTTGATTTGATTATAAATGCTTTGATATGAGTTTAGTTGCTTTGATTTGAGCAGAAATGCTTTGAGTATAAATGCTTTGATTTGAGTAGAAATACTTTGATTTGAGTAGAAATGCTTTGATTTGAGTATAGATTGGGGGTTAGCTGTGTATGTGTCTGTGTGTGTGTGACGGGGGGNATGCTATCCAGGATGGTCTTGATCTTGTTGCTAATCCATTCTTCCAGCTTTTTCAGCCTTGATGCCACCTGCTGGACAGCAGCAGACTACAGCAAAGAAGCTTGCTTCCTTTGCACAACGAGCTTCAGAAGCTCGTTGTGCAAAGGAAAGCTGCTCCGGCACTTCCTGTAGAGTTTTCCTGAACCTTATCCTCATACCTCTCTGGTAAAGTCTTAAGTCTGCTTTTATTTTTGTGGTTTCCTCAAACCAGTACAGCATCTTTATGCAGCAGCATCTTTGTTTTGTCTCTGAAAGTTTAGAATGGGGAGAATTTGTTCTAAAGCATCATGGAGGACGGATGTGATCAATGCTTCAATCCACTTATCAGGAGAAATGCGTCAGTTAGTCTGCCTGTGTGTGTGTGTGTGTGTGTGTGTGTGGGATGAGAGGTGAGAAAACAGGATAGATGAAAACAGGAAAAGAAGTGGAGGTGAGAGAGAGAGAAAGGAAGATGGATGGATGAGGAGATAGGGTGAATATGGGGAGGGAGGGAGGAAGGGAGGGGTGTGGAAAAACGGTGAGAAAAAGAAGTGGAGAGAGAGAGAAAGAGGCAGATAAATGGAAGATAGGTGGGGTGCACAATGATTTGCACACAACTTAAGGAAGAGAGGGAGAGAGAGAAAGGTGAAGAGAGATAAAGGACTGAGAGAATCAGAATAGCTTTTCCTCCTTTCTGCCTGCAAGCCCTTCATTAACTATTCATTACCAACTCTGCACATCCTCCCTCTCTCTCTCTCTCTCTCTCTCTCTCTCTCTCTCTCTCTCTCTCTCTCTTTCTCTCTCTTTCTCCATCTATCTCTCTCCTTCTTTTTCAGTATCCTGCTTCTCCCTCTCCTTCTGTATCTCCGTCTTCTGCAGACTTACAGCGAATGCTTACAGTATGCAACATGCTGTGGATTTCTCCCCATCTCTCTATTTCTCTCTCTGTTCCTCTCCCTGTATTTCTTCATTTTTTTCAGTCAAACCTTCTGTCTGTCTTTCTCTCTCTCTCTCTCTCTTTCTCTTTTTCCTGGCTTTCTCACACCCACCTTCCTCCCTCTATCTCTTACAAAAGGCTTGAATGTACATCTCAAGCTGAAGGGAGCTTCTCTCTCTCTCTCTCTCTCTCTCTCTCTCTCTCTCTCTCTCTTGTTCTCGCTCGCTCACTCCCTCCCTTGCTCTCTGTGTGTGTGTGTGTGTGTGTGTGTGTGTGTCTTTGAAAAACACCTTATTCCTGTTGAATCTGAAGGGTGTATTTATAACTAAATAGATCTCTGCAGCCCGTAGAACAATGAACAGCAGTGATGGGAGACAAGGTCAAGTCTGTGTGTGTGTCTGTGTGTGTGTGTGTGTGTGTGTGTGTGTGTGTGTGTGTGTGTGTGTGTGTGNTGAAACAGACAGAAGGGGTGGAGGGGACTGATTTATTGATAATCACTTGCAAACACACACACATCCACTCACATTCATACACACACAATGATTTCCTTTATCAAGTGTGCATGTGCCAGGTACACACACACACACACACACACACACACACACACCTGTAGGGTGGCACTGGGCTTAGCGTGTTGTTGTGTAGAGGTTAGCCTGCATGAAGGCCTGATGTGCTGCTGTCATTTTACAGCCAACGCTCTCTCCCTCTCTCTCTCTCTCTGACTCTCTCTCTCTNCCCCCCCCCCCGTTGCCTCCCTGGTTTCCATGGTGACAGCTGTGCGCTGCAGAAATCACACTGATGGCAGAACGAGATAGAAGGAGCTTCTCTCTCTCTCTCTTTTATACATGAACACACAATCACGCACATTACATATATGTAAGCTTAACATGTGATTTCAGATCCATGCTCATGTAGCGGTGTCACTGCGTTGTGTTTGAAAGATTCAAGTTGCTGAGTTTTTTTTCCTCCAACTTTATTCTGATCTGGTCAGATGAAGATAAAAAAATAAAAAAACACAGGCCTCAGCTCCAGCACACATAAACCACTAAAAGAGAAGTAACACCAGACATAAATGAAATCATACTAGTAAAATAAATTGTAAAACATTTAGAATACAACATAATATAATAACAGAAAATGCCATAAACTGAGTTAACATAAAAAAACAAAGAAAATCAAACATCAAGACATAATAAATAATGATTTAACCAAATTAACTTGCCACAAAAAGAAACTCAACTTACCACGTTGGTCATAGCCAGGAAAGAGGAAGATTAACAGGGTGCACACCCCAAACAGCAGGGGCACCCCCAACCACACAGCTTCCCTGGCCATGCCCCAAAGTGTAATAGTAACAAAAAAAAGCAAGGGAAAGAAAAGGAACATGAATAATAAATAAATAAACTATGGCAGTGGAGATCAACCAAACCTCATTGCTCTGCTACACTCACACACACACACACCACAGACACACACACTCAACCATGTGTGCAGGCATGATGCAGGCCGTGTCGTCCTGGGGTGCCATGCCTGTCTGCAAACACGCCTAATTGGTTTGGCTTCCATGAGTCTCTGTTATTGGATCACGCTTAGCAAGAAATTAGATCAATTTCCTTGATGCTTTGCTGGAGAGAGAGAGAGAGAGAGAGAGAGAGAGAGAAAGAGAGAGGAAGAGAGGAAGGGGGAAGAGAGAGAGGGAGGAGAGACAGAGGAGGGAGAGAGGGAGAGAGGAAGGAGAGAGAGGGAGAGAGGAAGAGAGAGAGAGAGAGGGAGGCAAGAGAGAGAGAGAGAGAGAGAGAAGAAGAGAGAGGGAGCATCAGCTGACCTTGAAAGAAGGACCTCTTGATGGATGGCTGATGGGAGCGCTGGTCACATGTGATTGGACGGCAGAACAAGCAGGTCACAGGCTATTGGCCAGATGTTACTGTCCATTTGTGGGCNGCCCCCCACCCCTTAACCCCGCCCCTCTGTGTTCTCACTGAGGAATTTTCCCATCGCTCAGTGATACAGAAGGCTTGAATCAGCAACTTAGACACACACTCACACACACACACACACACACACACACACATATTCATGCACACAATCATCAGTGCAGGCAAATGTTAGCATCTGTGCATCACACACAGTCTAACAAACACATATGCATTTACACACATTCACAGTGCTGTCAGATGTGTGTGTGCATGTATGTGTGTGTGTGTGTGTGTGTGTGTAACTTAGACCTGTTATGGCTTGCTCACTGCCTGTGGTGTATGTGTGTGTGGGATGTGTGAATCTACTCTGTGTTTGTGTGTTTAGGAGTCTCTCTCTCTCTCTCTCTCTCCGTTGTTCAGGTTCTGCTTTCCTTTAAAGAACGTTCCCGTATCAAACTTGTCCAAATGAACCAAACTCTTTCGTTTCTGCTCGTTAGAAGCAGCGTTACAGAAACAGACTTTTTGGGGGAAATTCTTTAAAGAGGTTTTGAAGAGGATCAGGATTTATTAGCATTTCTGGATGTTCTGCAGTACATTTTACTACCTTTACAGGTAAAAATACACACATAGAGTTTGGATTTTACAACTAACTAAATATCATTGTCATTAAACTCTGTATCTCAGGAAAAAGACTTTTAAATGCTGGTGCTGATCCTAATAATATATAGTTTTATTATTATATTATGCTAATGTCATGATGCTGCATGTACTTCCTATTTTATCTAATAATGAAACACCTGGAATATTATTGACTATCCATGACGTCTCAGATAAGGTTATAATTCCTGATATCTGCTGGGTTCTGCATGGATTTGGTCGTGAGGTGAAGACGATGCTCTGAGAAATATGGGAATTGAACTCGCGGCTTCTCAGATTCATACCTCCACCAAGGCCCAAAATGATCTGATCTTTTTGTTGCTGATATAAATCCAGACTTTTTCTATCATTTCCTTTAAATCAGATGTAAATTCATCGTGGACATCATCTCGTTTTGGCTCTTTATCCATAATAACTTTTATAAACTGGTAAAAATGATTTGTTCTGCTGAATCAGCATCGTCTGGTTATTGTTTCTGGTTTTATTTTCTGAAGTCAGTTTTGACAGATTGTTTGCTGATTTTTATAGACTTTAGTTTATTTTCTAGAATCTTATAGGATCAAGTAGAAAACTGACAAGTTTTTATGATTTATTTTTTTTTTTTTTTTAAATAAATTCTTCAAGATTATTATTATTTTTTTTTTTTTTTGGCCTGAATGAGGAATTTTCTTGAAAAATTGCTTTAAGACTCCAGAGGGTTAATGTAAAGTGACTCCATAAATATGACCTTATTAAAATTATACGGCTGGTGAAGTTTAGGCAAGCTTCCGGTTAGACAGAGAGGTTTTTAATGCAGGTATCTCTTTATATTTTTAGGTTCTTATAAGCAGCTACGTCATCTGATAGAAGGAATCTTTGGTCTTTCTGTTCCACGCAGGAAATGTGAGAAAAGTGGGTAAATGGGGGGAAAAAAAAAAAAACAGTTAAAGTAGATTTTAATGCTTCTTTGTTTTAATTTTTATCTGATCTCACTTTGTACAGCGCCGAGCATTTTGAGAAATGTGCTTTATAAATGAAATTTTATTGTTATTGTTATTGTTATTATAGAAGGCTGGATGTACGTACAGACCGGCTGAGCGCTCTCTCTCTTCCTGTGTGTTTTTCCTCCTACTCCTCTGTGTTTCGCCAAGATTTCACTCGTTTCTGATGCCGTTCAGTCTGAGGAGACTAAATTTCATTTTAACACTTCTCTCTCTCTCTCTCTTTGTCTCTCTCTCTCTCTCTCTCTCTCTCT
>VXCM01010740.1:10000-13708 GCA_014773175.1 Lucifuga dentata | reverse complement strand
ATATATATATATATATATATATATATATATATATATATATATATATATAACGGTTGTGCCAATCTTGGCATATACCATGACTATATATGCAGACATATGAAAAAGAAAAGAAAAAAAGTCATGACATCATCATAAGAGAGCTGGTTGAGCCTCATGGCTGATTATTAAAGGACCATACCATCCATTTAGCATGTTTTAGCCTAATATATTCAGTTTTCATACAAGCAACGTTACTGAAAATAATTTCCGAAAGCATACCACTGGAACAGTGAATTAAAAATGTTTTTCCTACCTTCCAGACCTCCATTGGTTTCAGTTCATTCTGCTATTAAAATCAACTTGTTGATACTTGAAACGTTCTTGGGATAGGTAATCCATCATCACCAACAAGACGTGTATTCAGGTTTTTTTTAAAGTTATGTAATTTTAGTGTTTAAGCTCAATAAAAAGCGTGGAGTGAATGTATGCCTCCACCGGGGAATATAGTCCCAAAAGAAGACCTGCGTTTATGGAAAAATTTAAAGGACCGTGACTTCATAAGGCTGTGTAACTATTAGCAGGAGAAACATGGATTTTTAAGGTGGGTGTATCACTTGAATATTTGATTTTGAAAGATTAAGAGATTTTGCAAAATATCAGGAAAGCTGAAATACGGTTTTATCCTTTGGGAAATGATTGTCAGTAACGTAACATGTATGAACACTGAATATATTAGGCTCAAACATGCAAAATGGGTATTATGGTCCTTTAAAGATCACTCAGATGATCCTGCATCATTGACAATTGATCGCTGGTGGCTTTTTAAACACTTGAGCCTGTATCTTGTTCTTTTTTTCCTCATCCTCCTCGTTTCTCCTCCTTCTCTCAGTATCATGACTACATGTGATGTTCAGGTTTTGAGTTGGAGTCCAGGTCTGTCCGGTCAGAAATAAAGATGGATAAGCTGAAAGTAGCTTCAGCGCTATGTGTTAGCGGTGAACTCTGCTAACTCTACTACTTCCTGTATTTCCATGTCTCTGGCTGTGTAAAGGACTCCTGGGTAAACTCTGGCTGGGTTTTTTGTAACTTGCATGTACCTCTTAAATGGAAGGTTCATAACCTTCGCTAAACAAGAGCCACATGCCAACATCATGACTCATGTCTTCTTATGTCTCTCATGCTGACCGTCTGAACTGCAAAAGACCAAAGCTGCTTTACTCACACACCTGTCTTACATTACCTGTTTACATCCTCCTATCTGTGTTTGGTTCCACTTTATCTCTTGAGCAGTGACTCCCTGGAGATAAAAAGACACATATCTGTATGTGGACGCTGCCAAGAAATGCTCTGCTTTTAAAATACCTTTAGCCAGTAAATATTATATTTCTCCTCTCTAAGGCAAACTTTTATTTTAACACTTGAGTTTTGAGTTACACACCTTAAACAGCAGCCCCTTCTTTACATGAAGAAGCCCCTGTAGAGTCATAAATCTGGTCTTACACACCTCCACAATACATCTCAGTTCAAAGTGTGAGGATGAGAGTGTTGTTTGCATGTTGTTGCATTCAGGGTTTCTGTGGGGATCAGAAATCATTCTGCTGCAGAAGCAGGAAACATTACAGCCTGGCATGCAAACCGTTCTGACCTCAGAGTCCTGCAGAGAGTTCCTTCTGCAGGACCTTTATATATGCCAGGAGAGGCAGAACTAGATAGATTTATTTTAGATTTTTCCTTTTCAATGCAGCCTTGGGAGTTTGCCTCACTGCACTGTTGAGCAAGTGACACATAAAAGCCTTTGAATCTTGAAGTTTAGGGATTTGAGGAGTCACTCAGTAGCAGTCTGGACCCTCCCTGTCCCCCCGATAGCCCACATGAAGGTCCTGATGAGGAGCTGTCAGGGTGCTTGGATCTGATTATTAATGCAGGTAAATCTGGTGTAGAAAGTGGGCCTTATGACAAGAGATGAGGTAAAACACACCTTTTTCTGCGGGTCAACTGAAACATTTTTCACACACAGGCATAGAGAGAGCTGGTCTGTAAGCACGCTGCATGGCCGCCTGAACTGCAGATGAGGAATGGGATCAGAGGAGGTTTCCACGGTGTGATGAGCAAACACAGCACACAGCAGGCAAAGGCTCAGCACCACTATAAAACATCTGACAATGCGTGGGTGAGATTTGTAGAATCCCAGTGTGATCTCTGTGGGAAGTCACCAGACACAGACCAGCCTTTCAAATGGCCCTGGAGGCCCCAGGGAGCCAGCAGACTGCAGGGGCCCTGAGGAGCAGGACTCAGTCTCATTAATGTCCCTCTGTCATGGTTGCATCCAGGCCTGTCTGATTTTATCCTTGTCTGCTTTTCATTGTGCTTTAATGCTCCTGTGCTTTCAGAGTTTATCNCCTGTCTGATTTTATCCTTGTCTGCTTTTCATTGTGCTTTAATGCTCCTGTGCTTTCAGAGTTTATCCAGGTTTTACCTTCCACTCACCTGTTTTCCCTCACCTATCATCACACCGGCTGCTCATCACCTCATCTGAGTCTGCATATATTCCTGCTGGCCTTCATTACCTGTTGCCAGTACCTGTTTTGTCGTAGTGTTTCCTGCGAATGCCCCGAGTATATTTCTGTGAACCCAGTTTTTGTGGATTTTTCTAGCCTGTTTGCTGCGCTTTGAGTTTATACTCTCAGTTCCGTTTTGTGTTTTTTTTGTTTTGAAACTGCAGTAAAGGATTTTACTCACAACTATTCTGCTCTCCTCGTCTGGCTCCCCCTCTCCCTGGCTGTAATTGGTCCAAATATCACATGGCTGGTTGCATCACTGCTGATTGGCCAACAGGCAGAGTGCCACTTTTGTTGAGATTCATTCTTTACTTCCTGTGCTGCAGGAACAGTGCATTGCTAGCCTACAGAAATACTGTTAGCAAATACGAACACTTTAGCAGTTAGCTCTGCAGAGCTAGATATCCACACCTTTTCTATTCTTTTCCATTAATTTTCAGTGATTCTGAAATGAGCTCCACTCAGCTGGAAATCTGCAGGAAGTGAGCAGCATGATCTGATCTCTGCAAGACGTGGAGAAAAATTCAGCATAAGCTCTCAAAAGCCAAGAGAAGAATGAAGGTGAAGCCACTCCACACCTCCTCCAGGCGTGGAAGCGGTTTATTAAAATAAAGTTCAGGACTTTACTGCGCTCAGTGTTCTCAGACATGTTCTTGTTGAATTGCACCAAACAGAACCTGGTTTATGGAGAGGAGAAGAAAGTATTTTCTCTCGTGTGTTGTTCCACAGGCAGAGTGTGTTGGTTCTCTGAGGACTGAAGGGCTGTGATTTGTGGGACAGAAAGTGTGGAGGGAAGTGGGTGTGTTCTGCTTTGGAATCTCCATTAGTCTGGCTGAGTCCAGACAAAGCCCAGCAATTCCTTAACACAGATCACTTAACCAAAGAACATTTTCACTGGCACGTTTTAGAAGAAAATGTACTGAAATCAAGAGTTTAAAGACCCTGTTCAGCCTGAACCCATTTATCTTTGTACTCATGGCTTATGTTTCTATGTGTGCGCATGTACCAACATAAAGCATCAGTTAAATCATAACCAACACCAGAAAACCTGGAATATTTTCAGTAAGATGCTCCACTTATGGTAATTATAAACATCAAATAAAATACAGCCAAGCTGAAGACTTTTGGTTTAACAAAACTTGTCCAGTTTGAGAAACAAATAAATAGAATG
>VXCM01010740.1:0-5000 GCA_014773175.1 Lucifuga dentata | reverse complement strand
AAATGGTGGTATGGTCCTTTAATGTTATAGCAGAGTTAACATGGGTAAGAATGGTATTTGGCGACATATTCACAGCATATCTGTGAATATATCTGGACCCACTGCATCACCTCTTCCTGCATGTATGTGTGTGGCTGCGTGTTGATGTCCTTCCTGCGTCGGATCAGGATTCACGGTGTGACGCCAGTTTTCTGGGTCATGTTGTGCAGCATGAACACGCTCTGATTATTTGGGACACTTTACTGTGGATATTAAACAGGCTCCTATCAGACGCATTCATGCATTGCCACCAGCATTTTAGCACGATGGCACGGCTAATTGTGCCACATGTGGGGGTTTGTGAGCGGGTGAGGAGCCAGCAGCCGCAGGAGTAGCACCCTCACCTGCAGCTCAACCCTCACCTGCAGCTTATACCTGTTACACCACAAGCTTAAATCATCAGTTTTTAAGGAGCAAATTAATATCTTAAGCAGGCAGCCGTCCTGCCTGCAGTCTGTTATCTAAACCGCCTACTCATAATTGGTGGTGGTCCTGGGTGACTTGGTGCTCTCGGCAACACTACTTTAGTGTCCCCATCCAAAAAAAAAAAAAAAAAAAAAAAAAAAAACCACAATGAACTTACACTACTTACACTTAAAACCAATTTGAATCGAACACACAAAAAATACAGCACATAAATTATTGATAAATAAATACAATTTTGCCAACAAATACTTTGAACAGTTTGAAAAAACTTGAAAACTGTGAGCAGAATATCAAAAATAATTAAAGTTAAATGAACATAGAGCATTCACCAGGACAATGCTTTTGACAAGGTAATTCAGATGGATTACAGGAAATAGCTACTAATTAACCCAAATTACATAAAATTAACTAAATTACAACATGAGTAACTTCAACATTATGTGACAATGACTTTACTGCCAGTTGCCTAGCTTGATGTGTAATATATTAGCTAGCTATAGTGTATAGGTAGCCAGCTAACAATGTTTGCAAAAAGATGAAATGTTCATGATGTCATCATAGGCCTACGTTTAGATTTTGCACGCTTCCTTTTTTCTTCCTCTCTCTTTTTTCTGAGCTGGGAACCTCACGTTCTTGGATGCTTGGATGACTTGGGAATAAGAACGGGTGAACGAGCTGGTGTGTGTGTGTGTGTGTGTGTGTGTGTGCACTACACCGCGGAAGTGCTGCACACACAGGAGCACACGCAAGCACACTCTTCAAGCCATGTTGCCATGCCACCCTGATGCACTTGCCACCATAGGCAATTGCCTAACTTGCCTAATGGAAGGACTGCTATTGGTCATAATGTAAAGTCGTCATGGGCTGAACAGGCTATCGTGCTTCTACATGTGTGTGGACAACGTTTGCAGCACAAATATAACATACACATAACATAAACATATTCTTCAGGTTATTGCTGTATGAGTGCAGTCAGTTGCACAGATGACATCTGTGAAAATGGTCATTGCTGTAAGTTGAGTTTTGACATTGGCCTGTTCTTCTGCAGTCTAAGAGTGTTACTTCCACATCACACCAGTCTGCCTGTCAACCTCACACTCCACATTGCCCTCGTGAACAAAGCCCAGAGAAACTCAAACTCCTCCACTTGGGGCAGAAACCCAGAGAGAGCAATCCACTGTTTCCTGACAGAGTACAGACTCAGACTTGTTGCTTCTCATCCTGACTGCTTCATATCTACAGCAAAACGTCCCAGTGTGAGCTGGAAGCCACGCTCTGATGAGGCTAGAACAACACCTCATCCACAAAAAGCAAAGATTCAATCCTTCAAGTAATTCAGCTTCTGCTGTCATAGTTTTCTTCTTCATGGATCAAATGTTGCTGTGACTAGGAAAGGATCCACATTCATCTTTGTTACTCTGATTTACTTTGACACCATAGAAACTACTTCCTGTTTGGAGTTTCTTTCTCTGCCCCCAGATATTTCTGACCAATGAGCAGAGAGAGTGCTGTCACATGACGTTTGCTAAAGTTTTTCGATTGATTGGATTTTTTTCCTTCTAGCTTTATTGGGAACCTTCTCTCCAGGATAGTATCATGTGTCTAATTCTCAGTGAGACCACACACACACACACACACACACACACACACACCTACTTTGACAAATCTTGGACGGCCATCACCCTACTCCATTTTACCATTTTATTAAGGATATAAATAGCAGCATTTGCAGCATTTGTGATAACTGCTGATAATAGCTGAGCTTATGTATTCAGCTGTTCAGCCTCTTTTTGGAACCTGAGACCACTTCAAACCAATCCATGCACGTCCCGAGCTGCTGAAGTGTTCCGCCCCGGCCTCAGGGAAACCAGGACGCTACATAAAATGAGACTCCCTCTCTCCATGCTCCAGAGAAATGACCAGCAGCTACACAATTTAGTCCTTAAGACATTTATTGTAAGTCAAACAGGGAGTTTTAGACTTCAGGGAGGAAATTAACCAAAATAATAAACAAAACAGAACAAAGTGATACCTATGCTCACTTATCAAAATAAAGAAACAAAAATACAAGAATTCTTATCAGAAAACCAACATTAAACAAACAGGGATTCCCACCCTGCAGCTCCTGGAACAAGTTAACATGAGCCAGACGAACAACATGGTGGAGATGATCCATCACAGTAAGTCAACTGGAGGAATGGGAAGAGGAATCCTCCATCCTAATCATAACCTCAGCATGAGAGAACCAATCAGAGGGCAGAGACAATCACAATCATCTAGACAGTCACATCACCACACCTGCAGACATTTTCCTAAATATCAGGAAAGCTGAAATACAGTTTTATCCTTTGGGAAGTGATTGTCAGTAACGTAACATGTATGAAAATTGAATATATTAGGCTCAAACATGCAAAATGGTGGTATGGTCCTTTAAGTGAAATAGCTTTGTTTGCCTACCAATCGTTTTGAGTGTGTGTGTGTGTGTGTTTCAGCAGGGTGTCATGCAGCAGTTTTGGCCCAGAAACCTGACGGATGACAGACTAAGCTCATTTAAACATGCAACCCTGTCAAATCTGTATATTAGTCTCCTGAGATTACCTTTATTTTAAATCCTTTCAAAACCAGTTTCCCAAAATATGAAATGTGAACCTTTGGAAATACACTCACACAGCAATAATTTCCCAATTATAGCCCCTTTTCTAGAATTTAGAAACTTCTTCAGGAATTGAAAAACAGACTGGTTTTTTCCGTCACAGAACTGAACAACGCTCCTCAGATCTGAGTTTACTTCCTGCGTTGCACTTTTTAATGATCCAGGAACTAACAGCACAGAACAATTTTAGACACCATTCAAATCCCAACTGCCATATTCACTTCAGCAACGAAAACAAACGATGGGGAACAAAAGTTCAAACATGATGAATAAGGTGATTTGAGGAATGGTGAAGTACATAATTGCAGCCGTGGAGCTGCAGAGTTCTGCTGCTGCAGAGGAAATGTGGCTAATATTTAACCACAGCAGGAAAATCATCTACACTATGTACTGATAGCTGAAGAGGAAAACATATCCAAAACAAAATTTATACAAAGCAGGAATCACACATTTCTGTATTCATTTACTATTAAAATGTATTATTATCTTTTGATCTTAGCTTCAACAGACTAATATAAAGATATGATGAAACTGCTGCTCTTTTGGTTCAGGCCTCAGCAGTGATTCTTCACTTCCTGCTGAAGTGAGATAAACGCCTTGCAGCATGTCTCAGGGTGCATCTTTGGTGATCAGGGTCCTGCTGAGGGGTTTCACAAAAAANAAAAAAAAAAAAAAAAAAAAAAAAAAAAAAAAAAAAGCAAACTCCTTTTGTCTCAGCAGCTAATCAGCTAACATCCAGGCTGGATTTCAGGCTGGAGTTGAAAGCAGACACATACAGGAAGTCTGTACAGGCTTTTCTGCTCTTTAGGTGTTACTGTCATTCCACAAATGTCTATTTTCCCAACATCTGCTTCAGCTTATAGCAGGACAATGCAGAGGCCATCTGCAAGTCTTTATTTAACTCAAACTTTATGGATCTGCTGTCTGTGCGGTGGGAGGAGACGTGATGCATCATGGAAGCACTGCAGCACAAAGTCAACTTCAACAGCAGAGAAGATATGACAACACGCTCGAAGCCATCACCTTCAGCACAAAAGCACGTTCCCACTCCTCTTCCTCACAGCTATTCAGCCAGCAGCTTTGATGACCGCTGTAAAAGTCTCTGGCAGGGAGTTTCTCTGAGCAGCAAGATGTGTGTGTGTGCTGCTTTTGTGCTTTCTCTGCAGGATGAAGCAGCTGAGTCAGGAAGGTCGTGTTGTTACGTTCATCAAAACTCTTTTCATTTCTACAAAATCTTTCTTTCTTTCTTTCTTTCTTTCTTTCTTTCTTTCTTTCTTTCTTTCTTTCTTTCTTTCAGACATGACAATACAACAAGAAAACAAACAAACAAGTGAACAATTTAAAAAAGTCTTAAAATGAGTTGGATGAAATATAACTTTAGTATAATTTACTGTATACATTGTTTTATTGTATTTAAAAGCCTGATTAGAGACAGGAACTACAAATTAACCATGTGCAGTTTCATATTATTTACATATCTACATACATCAAAATAAATATATAAAACAACAAGAAAAAAAAATTAAAACGTACATCCTAAAAGAACCATTTACTCTTCCATATATTTTTCAAAGTCTTATATATATATATATATTCTTTTTTTCTTTCTTAAATTGATTCACAGATTCATTTGTCACAGTACTCTAAGCTCATTATCTAAACTATTCCATAAATTGACCCCACAAATACACATCTGCTCTTCAAAGCTGTATAAGCAAACTGTCTCTTAAATTTAAAATTTCCTCTTAATTCATAGCATGCTGTTTTACTTGTGAACAGTTGCTTTATGTTAGCCACAGTTATTTTATGTTAGCAACAGTTGCTGTACGTTAGCAACAGTTAGTGTGTTAGCAGCAGTTGCTGTACATTAACTTTGCTACAT
>VXCM01010735.1:10891-21653 GCA_014773175.1 Lucifuga dentata | reverse complement strand
GTGTGCTCCTACCTCCGCTCTTATAAGTCACCCTATGTTCCTGCTTCTTCTGGAAGAAAGTATTCTGGAAGAAAGTGTATAAAAAGACTATAGTAAGTGTATAGTAAGACTATAGTAAGTGTATAAAAAGACTATAGTAAGTGTATAGTAAGACTATAGTAAGTGTATAGCAAGACTTAGTAAGTGTGTAGTAAGTGTAAGTGTATAGCAAGACTATAGTAAGTGTGTAGTAAGACTATAGTAAAGCTATTGTAAGTGTATAGTAAGACTATAGTAAGTGTATAAAAAGACTATGGTAAGTGTATTGTAAGACTATAGTAAGTGTATAGCATGACTATAGTAAGGCTATACTATGTGTAGAGTAAGACTATAGTAAGTGTATAGTAAGACTATAGTAAGTGTATAAAAAGACTATAGTAAGTGTGTAGTAAGACTATAGTAAGGCTATAGTAAGTGTACAGTAAGACTATAGTAAATGTGTAGTAAGACTATAGTAAGTGTATAAAAAACTATACTAAGTGTATAGTAAGACTATAGTAAGTGTGCGGTAAGACTATATTAAGTGTATAAAAAGACTGTACTATAGTGTATAGTAAGATTATAGTAAGTGTATTGTAAGACTATAATAAGACTATAGTAAGTGTATAGTAAGNGTGTATAGTAAGATTATAGTAAGTGTATTGTAAGACTATAATAAGACTATAGTAAGTGTATAGTAAGGCTATAGTAAGTGTATAGTAAGACTATAGCAAGTGTATAGTAAGACTATAGCAAGACTATACTAAGTGTGCAGTAAGACTATAGCAAGTGTACAGTAAGACTATAGTAAGTGTATAGCAAGACTTAGTGTATAGTAAGACTATAGCAAGACTATAGTAAGTGTGCAGTAAGACTATATTAAGTGCATAGTAAGACTATAGTAAGTGTGTAGTAAGTGTAAGACTATAGTAAGTATATAGCAAGACTATAGTAAGTGTGTAGTAAGACTATAGTAAAGCTATTGTAAGTGTATAGTAAGACTATAGTAAGTGTATATTAAGACTATAGTAAATGTATAAAAAGACTGTACTATAGTGTATAGTAAGATTATAGTAAGTGTATTGTAAGACTATAATAAGACTATAGTAAGTGTATAGTAAGACTATAGTAAGTGTATTGTAAGACTATAGTAAGTGTATAGCAAGAGTATAGTAAGACTATACTAAGTGTGCAGTAAGACTATAGTAAGTGTATAGCAAGACTTAGTAAGTGTGTAGTAAGTGTAAGAGTATAGTAAGTGTATAGCAAGACTATAGTAAGTGTGTAGTAAGACTATAGTAAAGCTATTGTAAGTGTATAGTAAGACTATAGTAAGTGTGTAGTAAGACTATAGTAAGGCCTATACTAAGTGTATAGTAAGACTATAGTAAGTGTATAAAGTGTATAGTAAGACTATAGCAAGACTATAGTAAGTGTGCAGTAAGACTATATTAAGTGTATAGTAAGACTATAGTAAGTGTATAGCAAGACTATAGTAAGTGTGTAGTAAGACTATAGCAAGACTATAGTAAGTGTGCAGTAAGACTATATTAAGTGTATAGTAAGACTATAGTAAGTGTGCAGTAAGACTATATTAAGTCTTACTTAAGTCTATATTAATTAGACAGGGTCTAATTGGAATCCTAATTTTTACCGGGAATTTCAGGTGTGTCTAGTCGATGTCGGGCGAATAAGTCTGTAATCGTCCGCTTTTTGTTTGTGCCAAGAAAATTCTGAAAGAAAAATGTTATGTTTGCTTCGTTTAAGTTAATTTTAATTAATATTATACTGTGCAGTGTAAAGGCCACCGGCCGGTCCACTGATGGTTGCGGCCCACCGGGAAAAGTCCCGCCTCTCCCAATGGCCAATCCAACCTGTAGTTTTATATTTTGGAAAAATGGATGGCAGTAACATAACATGTATGTAGGTAATATTTGTTGGGCTCATACATGCAAAATCACTGGTATGGTCCTTTAAATATACAGCAAGTGCTAAGACGTATGTTGTGCAAAAGTGACTAAAGTTCTAACAGGCAAAAGAAAGATTTGTCTGATTATGTTGGTGCATAAAAGTGAGTAAAGTTGTTCAGCAGCAAAGAGAGCGGGTTTGGCTGCTTGTGTTGCTGCGTGATCCTGGAGGCTGTGAGCCTGCAGGTAGCAGTGGAGGGCAGAGAAACCCAGGCTGCCTGCAGGCCAACACACCCTTCCTGTCTCTGCTCTTCCTGGTCCTCCGCCACGCTCACAGCTACATTCACGCTGATTAGCGATGCCACTTCCCTCCGTTTGGCCAGGAGCTCATTGCTGCAGGTTTTTTGTTTTTTTTTTGCAGCGTTTCCCTGAAACTCAGACGTGTTTCAGCATTGGCCTGCTGCTCACCGGTGGTCTGCCCCCCACATCTGGAAACGATGCCGTGTGTGCCGTGTTGTTTTAGGCTTCAAAAAACTTCACAGATGCTCCTATACAACAAGTGAATGAGGAGTTGTGGTTTCCAGGCCGACCACAACTTTCCTACATGAGAGTTTTTGGATCATGTCTTCCAGACTAATTATGCTTTTTGTGTTGTTTTTCTTTCAGCGGCTCGGACGCATTTCTGAACGCGTTGCAGGTCGTGTTTCCGTGTGTCGGAGCCAACAGCTGTGTTGTGGCATTTTGTAAATATTTTAACAAATTGGAATGCTGATTATGGTGGGGGGGGGTAACAGACAGCAGGACACATAAAGGAAAGTTCATAAACTTGCTGTTAAAATAACACAGGGCTCAGCCTGGACACGGAAGCTGCTAAAAGGTGGAGTTTCCTTTTCTACAGGGAGGTGAGCCACAGCTCTGTGACCCCACACACACACACGCAAAACCGCTCCAGTATCAGCCGCCGCTCTTTATTTATTGTCCTGTTTGGCCTCGTTTCTTTTTCATCTCATGCCATATATCGGGTAGTTATGGGAGCGTTTTGGTTGGGCTTTGAAATCATTTTCTTTCATGTCAAAATCTATTACATTTGGATGAGGTGTGTGTGTGTGTGTGTGTGTGTGTGTGTGTGTGTGTGTGTGTGTGTGTATGTTTTTAAAGAGGCAGTGGTGGAGGCAGAAAGCCTGTGACACTCACATAGCTGGCAGCGGCGACCGTCCCGGGCTGCTGTCACTGCCGTTGCTGTTTCCATGGTCCATCGCTCCATTCATCTCCTCACGAATGGCGTTGGCCAGGGAGTTGAGGGTGGGACTTCCAATGGAAGCAGTAGTGTATAGAGGTATGTTGTTTTCTGCCATTGAAGCCTGAAAAGCATTAAATGTGAAACGGAAGAGAGCTGTCAGCACTTTTCATACCCGTACATCCCCCCAGAAAAACAAAGGCAAGGTGAGCGAGCATATGAGAGGAGGCAGACTCACTTCCTGTCTTATGGAGTTTGGAGTAAAAGTGACTTTGTGTGTTTTTTTTACCTGGAAGGCAGCAGACAGGGCCGGAGCGTAGCCCAGGCTGCTCTGGATGTTCTTCACTAAGGCTGGACTCCTGCAGACAGAAAAATCACATTACAACCACACACACTATCCTGTTTCCTAAAGAAAAATCAATGCACTTTGTATAAGGATAAAAATGTTTAGTGGTGTATAATGTGTGTATGAAGGGCGAGAGCCTCTGACGTCACTTTATAACATCACACACTTTGCATTTCATATGAAGGCAGAATAAGTTTATGGAAGCTGAAGAAAGCATGATGGATGAAACACAAAAGCAATGAGGGGGAGGGGGGCGCATGCAGGGGGGGNTCCGAGGGCGGCCTCGCTGCACGTGGCGGCCGCGTTTAAACTCCTCCTCATCAATGGTCCAAAAGGACCCAAACTCAGCCTCTACCCTCACAAAGCACTTATGCAGGGAAAGGTTGGTGCGAATGGCACCCTGGGAAAAGCAAGCCAGCGGGGACGAGACGGCCAGATGCAGATGCAGTGACAGGATGGAGGACGGACAACACACACACACACACACACACACACACACACAGAGACAGACAGACACGGGGACAAGGGAAATGAAGATAAGCGTAAGCTGTCGTGCGTTATGCGGCGTCACCAAAGCCTCTGAAAGCACGGAGGGAAGTTCACGCCAAAGCAAGCGGGGACTGCGGACATTATGGCACACAGACAGATGGGATGAAGCAGCACCTTCCTCTTCCTCAGATGCTCAGACCTACCCGCTGATCTTTTGGGGCCGTCTCTTTTGGAACTCTATTTCGTCGACTGTCCACACAGCCCCTTTTACGTTTTCTACTCGCACAAAACACTTGTGAAGACTAAGATTATGCCGGACTGCATTCTGCAGTTGGTGCAAAAAAAAAAAAAAAANAAAAAAAAAAAAAAAAACAGAGAGAAAAAGTTGCTATCAGTTCAGCAAAAGTTTGACTTCAGAGCAGGAATATTCTGGACATTTGATGAAATCCATGTTACAGTAATAAAACAGGAAGTGTATTGGCAGAAAAGCTCCTAAACGACTAAAACAAAGCAGGTTTCCATGGCAACATACTACAACTTCCTTATCGTTCACAGAGCTGCAATTACTGATCAATCAATACAAAATTATTTACAATGATTAAAAGTTTTTGGTGAAACTGATTGAAATTATGTGAATCCAGTGATCATAAATGTAAAATAATAAATCATCTCCTGTTATTCCAGGAGCTATGCTGAGCGTGTGTGTGTGTGTGTGTGTGTGTGAGGGGCTCAGCCAGGACTCACTGGCACAGCACGGCTATGTTCATGCCACCCACCAACAAAACATCCCCACACATTACAGCAGGAATAAGTTTTTTTGTTCTTCCTGGTTGTGTTTAGCGGCTAAATGTTTGTGTAAAGGACATTTTCAGTTTGGACAGAATAAATGGAGTATTGTTACGTATTTGGGTAAAGGTTCACTTATAACGTTATCATGCCTGGTAATTCTCAGCTCTTTTCAGTAAAGGCTTAAAGAAACGAAGGATGTTACCTTCCACGTCGCCGCGTTGCGCCTGAAATAGGCAAACATCCGCGTGAACCAGTTGTAGATTTCGTTTAGTGTTAGCTGCCTTTCTGGAGACTCGAGGATCGCCTGGATGAAGAGCAGCGACAGAAACAAACGTGAACAATTCTGCTCATGAGCATTAATTCACGAGAAGCATCCAGGTTTATCCGTGCGTTCCCAGAGAAAAACACCTTCCAGCGGAGAGCGTCTCGTCCCGCTGCGCAGATTTGAATACATTTCCTTTTGTGGCTGAAAATGAAGGGCGAGCGAAAACATTTCTCAGTCAGATTACAGGCCAGCAATTATGTCAGGCTCAGATTAATTCCTGAGATCCCAGATTACTGCGGCCCGGCGATAATTGAGTGGCCATCTTCAAACCGGTCCGTCCTTACTGTTGTGTGAAATGAATTTCCTAATAATTACAAACCGCCAAAATGCTTCATCAGAAGGCGGCCATTTTTTAGAATCCTGCACGTGTTCTTGCCCTCGTCTGAAGATGGTTAATCTGCTGCTCCTTCTGAATTGTATAAGAATAAGGAGGGAGCAGAGCAGGGAGAAGCGGGACGTGAGCAGCACAGGTGCGGCGGTCTTACCTGTCGTATTAGCGAGGCGTAGGTGAACGGCGGTCTAACGTCTGCATTCATGTAAAACTCTTTGTTCTGACTGAGATCTGCAGGAAACAACACGGAATGAAATGATCAGGTGTGATCAGCGTGATGACGTAGCCTGGTTTCGTGTGTGTGTGTGTGTGTGTGTGTGTGTGTTGGTGTTACCTGGAGAGATGGGCATGTTGTATTTTTCAGAGTAGCGCCGTCGCATGGGGCCCATGCTGTGGAGGCTGTTGGCCGTGATGACAGAGTGGGTCTGGGAGAGGGGGGTGAGGGNGAGGCTGCGGGGGCCGACTTGGACAAGGTGACGCTGGACACCAGGTTTAGCTGCACAGAGGAAACACAAACAGCTCAGCCTGTAAACAGTTAGCCTCAGACGCCGTGTGGACGCCGCGTCTCAGGCGGATCCCTGAGATGCTCCGTGAACGTTAGCTAAACGTTTGAAAAACAACCCTGGATCCTCCACCATTCTTCATGCCCTCCCTCTCTCACCGCCGTGTTCCGNCACACAACTCATCCTCCCACCGTGGCGTGCAGCATGGAAGACGTGCGGCCCAAATGGTTGTGAAAAATGACAGTGTGATTCTCACCTACTGCTGAGCCGTCGTACTAATAAAGCAGCAATCTGGGCTCATTAGAGGCGGAGCCTGTGCGGAGACTAATGAGGATCTGATCTGATGATGAACTGCTGCGTCTGATGACCTCCAGCATCAGGACCACGCTGCCCGTCACAGAGCCTTCTGGAGCCGCTATCTGGCTTTTCTGTGGATGGCTGTGTGTGTGTGTGTGTGTGTGTGTGTGTAGGTGTGTGTGGCTAAGGGGAAGGAGGGATTTAAGTAATAATGGCTACAAGGTAAACTAATTATGGCGAGTGCTCAGAAGGTATAGCATGGCTTCCAGCAGCTGTGGTGGCTTCGAGCCCGGTGCCAAGCCGCCGCCACGCTGCGGCGGCGGCAGCAGTCGACTGGAAAATTCGAGCCTGACCCCCCACCCACTCCCACTCCCACTCTCCACCCACTCTGGCTATTAATTGGCAGGAAAACTAATGACACATATACATATTCCCACAAAACTGTTCTAATTGCTAATTTGCTGATGGAGGCCGGTTTCCAAATTAAACATGACTTCAGACTGTGAGAAGAAGAAACAGGAAGAAAAAGAGAGAGAGAGAGAGAGAGAGAGAGAGAGAGAGAGAGATCTCTGATAGTCGTGTTGATTGATCACACGTTTGATTTCTGCTGGTGTGGAGGTGATGGTGAACAGATTTTAATGTCTGATCTGGTGATCCAAATTACAAACCAGCTTAATAACACTCACCAACTACACACACACACACACACACACACTCAGCCTTACCAGCACGTATAATGTGAAAATCTGGGACTGATTACATGAATTTACAGCAGGTCAGGTTGATTTTTTTTTTAACCCTCAGAGTCCCACATGTTTTACAAAAACGTTCAGCAAATCATAATAGTTTATGAAGGGAGAAGCAGTGAATTCCTGACAGCTCAACAGGAAAAAAAATTAGCAGAAACAAGCCTGGAATTGTTTCTGTAGGGTCAAAAATATCCTGCGTTCGCTGAAGCTCGGCCCGGGAAGCATCACTTCTAGCCACTCTGTGTTCAGGCTGAAACTTTAGTTTGTCTGTCGGACCAAAAGAAGCTAGTTAGCTTTTTAAAACTGCTGCTGCTGCCAGTTTTATATGTAGACTAGTATGTTTAGATGTATATTCAGACATATACTGTGTCTGTTTGCTGATTGGTTTGAAAAAAATGATTCTAAACGTTCTTTAATAAATAAAGAAATCAGTATTTACAGTGTAGGGAAAACAGGTGAAGAAACGTGTGCAAGCAGGTTGGAATGGGTGGAGAAAAGTGTCAGGTGTGATGTGTGACAAAAGAGTCTCGGCAAGAATGAAAGGAAAGGTGTACAAAACGGTGGTGAGACCAGCGATGTTGTATGGCTTAGAGACAGTGGCACTGAGGAAAAGACAGGAGGCAGAGCTAGAGGTAGCAGAGACTAAAATGCTGAGGTTCTCTTTGGGAGTGACGAGGATGGATAGGATCAGGAACGAGTACATCAGAGGGACAGCGCATGTTAGATGTTTTGGAGATAAAGTCAGAGAGGCCAGACTGAGATGGTTTGGACATGTACAGAGGAGGGATAGTGAACATATCGGTAGAAGGATGCTGAGGTTGGAACTGCCAGGCAGGAGGCCTAGAGGAAGACCAAAGAGGAGATTTATGGATGTAGTGAAAGAGGACATGAAGTTAGTTGGTGTGAGAGAAGAGGAGGCAGAGGATAGGGTTAGATGGAGGCAGATGATTCGCTGTGGTGACCCCTGAAGGGAAAGCCAAAAGGAAAAGAAGAAGAAGAAGAAGAAGTATTTACAGTGTAGCGGCCATGTTGAAATAACCTCAATACTGAACGAGGTTCCAGAATTTTGACTTTTCCCATCAGAGAACAGAAAATCCGAGTTCCGAGTTTAAGTTGAACGCAGCAATAGCTCTGATTTTGGAAGAACTTCGCCTATGAACAAACTTTTACTTTTACATGTTGCTTAGCCAATCAGATAGTCTGTTTCACGTCATGACATCATTGCATTGGGTTTACTAGCCAATGGGAAAGGCTTATACTTAAAAAAAAAAAAAGGAAGTTAGACAACTATAACTGAAACAATTCCAAAACGGGAAAGTTGACACATTCATCTTTTCTTCCGTTTTAACAGACGTGCCCAACTTCCTGCAACGTCTTTTTTTTTAAATATTTCTGAGGCTGAAATTCAGATTCCTGCCGGGATGCAGAAACGTCTCCTGCAGCAGGAGAAGGAGTGTTCCTCTGAATCAAGAAGAAAATAAATCACACTTGGGTGTGTGTTTCTGACACAATGCTGTCAACCGAGCAGAGCGCTGTGTTGACTTCTCTTCCTGTGGATTAGCAGGCTTTGTTTCACGTTTCATCCATATTCCCCGGCCATAAACACACACAGACTTCAACAATAGGCCAGACAGGCTGGTAATAGCCTCGCCTTTGTTTGCCTCACCATTTGGGCTCACTCCAGCGCCGAGACAAAATGAGACTTCAGACTGAAATTAATTAAATGGTAATTGGTGATCTAATTATACTGGCTTTGACTCGGCAAGCTGCTAAAGAAAATAAACAGAAAGTCCCTCCTTAATTATGTATGGCGTAAAAGGTCAGATTTCTGACAAGAATGCTTAGTGACACTGCGTGCAGACCCCCCCCCCCCNTTTGATGTACCACCGCCTCCTTCCAGCTGAAAAGAACAAACTGAATCCTTTTCATTCCATGTTGTGCATGCAGACTTTGGGTTTGTTTGTCTTTAATTATGTCTAAATGTAAACCAGAAAATTCATCTGAGCTGCTCTGTGACGGCGGCGGTTAATTATACTGTACATATTATATGCAACAGCACAGAAAAGCATAACTGGCAATTACTGGAAGAAATGCTTCTTCTTCTTCCTGTCCGGTCGGTCCTGCTTCCTGCCTCAGAGGTTCTTCTGGCTGTTTCTGATAGCCTGAGTGGGTCTGTGGGCTCTGACCTGTGAAAACCCACGGCCGGCCCGGTCAGAGCGTTTCACAGCAGCACGCCACGCTGGAGATTCTATTTATTTGAATAAGAATCCCAGCTCGCCCCCCTCCAGAGCGTTAATGCGGCGCTGTGACGCAGCCATTGTCGGGGCCCCGGGGACGGAGGGGAGGCAGGGAACTGGAGATGCTATCTGCCGCCACGACCACTTTTCATACACAAACGTCCCCGTGTCAGAGCCCTCCTCCTGCAGCTAATCTACACCATCAGCGTGACAGCGGCCCGCCGTTAACAGACAGCCTATTGTCGCTCCGCATCTCCAGGCGCTTTACGTCGACTGACTGCGCCGTGAGAGCGCACGTGCAGGCCCGTGCACTCCAACAGCACCTCTCTGACCGTAAATAAATGATCCGGCGTGCACAGCGTGCTGAGAGTCGAGGATCCTGAATGTATATTATGCATTTATGTGTGTGTGTGTGTGTGTGATTTCAGATTCATGGCCTGCAGTAAAATGCTCTTTGTGAATTTTGGCTGTGAATGATCTGTCACACAGACTGAAATATGGCACCGAGGCCTCTTCTTAAACACGACAAAATAGCGCCGACGCGTACACGCCACACGTTAAGCTCCTAACGCTGAAGATTAAGCCGTGTGCTGTACGGCCTGACACATATTAAGAGTGATAAGCACCATTTTTGATATGTACCAACAAGATAATAACTTCAACATTTAGTCTAAATTTTAACTGTTCACCTCCAGCAAATTTAGTTACTTCCTGTTCTGTGGGATTTCAAATTAAAATGATGTTTGACTTCTCTCTCTCTCTCTCTCAAATTAAAATGCTAAATTATACCAAACAGAAAAATATTGTTGGAAGTTTATTCATCGGTTCAAAAACAGCTAAAATAATTTTTTTGTCTCTATTTAACTGTACAGCATCTTTAAGGAACCATCTGTTATCTAACAGATTAATTTTAAAATCATAAGAGCAATTTGTACTCTGCTACCAACACTTTTATTTTGGAGTCGCACTGCTTGATCAGGACAATAATTAGCATCATTAGCATCTTTTCATTATCAGTATCTCATGAAATATTAAACAAATTAAACTTTGCTTTTTTGTAATTATTTCAACTATAAAAAATAAAAGTCACGCTATTATTGACACATTACATAAATTTGCATGACATCTTTTTGTTGTCTTTATAAATACATTTGATTTATTTTAACAGGAAGCAGTTTTGTGCTAAAAATACACTTATCGTTCCTCTTATTTCCATTTTTCTGTCTTTTCTCATTTGCTGCTGCTGATGTGCGGCCGTCGAGCGAGGCGGCGATGGAGCCGTTACAGCGCCAGCATCCAGTTCATCTNCACACACACACACACACACACACACACACACACACACACACACACACCAGCATCCAGTTCATCACACACACCAAATTGAATCTGGGATGTCAGCAGATGTGGTCCAAACAATATTTACTACGTCCCTCAAGAGAACAGCTGTTTTTATTTAGCAGATAAATAAGAAGATGGAGGAAGGGATTAATGAATACACGTGTGCCAATTAAGACAAACAAAAAAAAAAAAA
>VXCM01010733.1:2500-11477 GCA_014773175.1 Lucifuga dentata | reverse complement strand
GGGGGGGGGGGGGGGCCTGGTCTACCTGCTCTACCTGCATTTCTTCCAGCTGACCTGGCTGCTGCAGCATTCTGAGCAGCAGCAGCAGCAGCAGCAGCAGCATGAGTGGACGAGCAGCAGACCTGAGCCTGAAGCAGCAGGAAGCTCTGACTGAGGTACGAACAGAAAGCCTGACGGTGCTGACACATGATGACATGATGACACGATGCACCTTAGCGTGTTTAGCTGGAGCATGTTTCGGCATAAACACTGCCTGTGTTACAGTATCACGTATGTTGCTGCTGTAGTAACTTTTGTTGTCTGCAGTGAGTTTATAGCAACAGTTGCTATCAACATGTTTTTTTAAATACATAGGAGGAAAATATAGGAAATGAATGAATGAATGAATGAATAGTCAAATTTTTCTATCATTATTCTGTTTCTGTGTCTTTGTGCCCTAAAGCAGGTTTGAAATTGGTCACTGCCCTGGATGAAACAAAGTTATGACGCTGCATTTTAATGTAAATTTAACAGATATTTCCAGGGAATAACATTTTCTAAACACCACACATAAATGAACATGATGTATTTACTGAACATAAAGAAACAACTATAAAATCACATTAAAGAATCAGAAATTTCAGCAGGTTCTTCCTTTCTAACACCATGGAAAACGTTTTGAGGTAACTAAACTAAACCCTTGTAGTGGCCCCATTGGCCCCAAGCAGCCTGCTTAAAGGACCATACTGGTGATTTTGCTAGTGTGATCCAAATAAATGCTACCCACGTACATAAATGTCCTAATCTTTCACAGTCAAAGTTCAGATGATAAATCCACCTTAAACTTCAATGTTTCACCTACTAACACGTACATTAAAATGTAACAGGCGCTGTTTAAGTCGTCTCCCCCTGGAACTACATTTCCTGGCAGCAGAGAAATACATTTTGTTCTGTGTAGTTTCATGTTGAACCAGTTGAACCAAAATGAGAAGGATGTTTGGTTTGCTGTGTTGGAGTTATTTCTCAAGCATGTTTCAGGCTTTACATTTATCTTTACAGTGTGCTGGAATGAACTAAAACCAGTCTGGAGGGTAGGGAAAAAAATTCTCACATTTACTGCACCAGTAAAATGTTTTGGAAAATGATTGGCAGTGATGTCACGTGAATGCTGGATGTATTTATTGGGCTCAAACATGCAAAATCACCAGTATAGTCCTTTAGCATGTACGGCACTGTGAGAGGATAATAATCCCAAATATTACTCTGTGTAAACCTCCTTCCTATACTGTGTGGTTGTATTTGGCTTTTGTTTGCTCCAAACCTTTAAAGGACCATATCACCCATTTTACATGTTTGAGCCTAATATATTCAGTTTTCATACATGTTACGTTACTGACAATCATTTCCCAAAGGATAAAACCGTATTTCAGCTTTCCTGATATTTTGCTAAATCTCTTAATCTTTCAAAATCAAATATTCAAGTGATACACCCACCTTAAAAATCCATGTTTCTCCTGCTAATAGTTACACAGCCTTATGAAGTCACGGTCCTTTAAATTTTTCCATAAACGCAGGTCTTCTTTTGGGACTATATTCCCCGGTGGAGGCATACATTCACTCCACGCTTTTTATTGAGCTTAAACACTAAAATTACATAACTTCTAAAAAAACCTGAATACACGTCTTGTTGGTGATGATGGATTACCTATCCCAAGAACGTTTACAGTATCAACAAGTTGATTTTAATAGCAGAATGAACTGAAACCAATGGAGGTCTGGAAGGTAGGAAAAACATTTTTAATTCACCGTTCCAGTAGTGTGCTTTCCAGTATTGCAGTAGTATAGATTTTGGTGGACTGACTATAGAAAATTGGAGTGGCTGTTTGGTTTGAGGATTTTTAAGTTAATTTTGTTTCCAAAGCCTGGAAGAGAAGGCAAGATGGCTTATTTCATTAATATGTTTAATGACTCCAATGTACAAGAAATTTTTATTTGCTCTTTTTTATTTTTTGATGAAATATAATACCACTTTATTTGTATAAATTGTATTATATCTGGTATGTATGTAAATAGTGTCTTGTAAGCCCATGTGGGCTGGGCATGTATATATGCATGACACTAAAATAAAAATAAAAAAATTCATTCATTGATTCAGTATCCTTTGGGAAATGATTGTCAGTAATGTAACATGTATGAAAATTGAATATATTAGGCTCAAACATGTAAAATGGGTGGTATGGTCCTTTAATGCTGATCAGTATGTTTAATGGCAGCGAGTGACCTGCAAGTTTGTTTTTTTTTCAGCTCTGTGTTTTGTGTTTTTCAGAGCTGCTTTTTTTCCTTTTTTTTTNTTTTTTTTTTTTTTTTTTTTTTTAAAGCGATACTCTCCTAATCCTCAACCTGGTGTTTTCCTGCAGTTTCGAGGGAGGATCCAGAACATTCTCCCAGACCTGCACTCAACGCATGACCAGTACCTCCTGCGCTGGCTCAGAGGTGAGAGCCACACACACACACACACACACACACACACATACACACACACACTTAGCATCAAATGCACACACACACACACTGCTGTTATTTGGCTTTTCTCTGTGGGGTATGAAGGTAATAAAACAGCAATGACTTTAAGTGACAAAGTGACTTTAATTCACTTTAATTCCAATATGGCTGATTGTCATGAAAGTTAAACACATTACAGAACTCAAGAAGTAATTTTGATGAGAAACTGCAAAACAACGAGCCTGTTATGACTAAAACAATATATTATAGTTATTTCTATTGTCAAGATTTGTCTTTTTTTATTTAATATTTAATTTTTAATGAGTCTAATCAGCATCAAAATCATGATGGTATTTGCCAACATGAAGGAAGAGAATGTGAATTCAACAAAGGTCACGCATGTTTTACATGTGTGACCAAATTATTTATAAACTAAACAGTCTTAACCTCAAATAGAATTAATTTGATGTTTAGCGGCTGCTTTAACTTCAAAATGATGACCTGCCCATTGATTTAGTCACTTTGAATAAAATACTGTAAATGGAGTGAATTCATATTAAAATGAATGAATGTTGTTAATCTGACAGGTATCCATGCCTGTCAGATACTTGTCAGATACCTGTCAGATACCCGTCAGATACCTATCAGACACCTGTCAGACACCCGTCAGATACCTGTCAGATACTCGTCAGATACCCATCAGACACCCATCAGATACCTGTCAGATACTCTTCAGATACCTGTCAGATACCTATCAGACACCCGTCAGATACCCATCTGATACCTATCAGACACCCGTCAGACACCCGTCAGATACCTGTCAGATACTCGTCAGATACCCATCAGAAACCCGTCAGATACCTGTCAGATACCCATCAGATACCTATCAGAACACCTGTCAGAACCCGTCAGATACCTGTCAGATACCTATCAGACACCCGTCAGACACCCGTCAGATACCTGTCAGATACCCATCACATACCTGTCAGATACTCGTCAGATACCCATCAGACACCTGTCAGATACCTGTCAGATACCTATCAGACACCCGTCAGATACCCATCTGATACCTATCAGACACCCGTCAGACACCCGTCAGATACCTGTCAGATACTCGTCAGATACCCATCAGAAACCCGTCAGATACCTGTCAGATACCCATCAGATACCTATCAGACACCTGTCAGATACCCGTCAATGCTGCAGTGTGAAACTGGAAACTAACAACATTAAATAAACATGGGAACAGGTTTACCTGTGACACTCCAGCACAGGATGTCAGACCATGTGTGTGTGTGTGTGTGTGTGTGTGTGTGTGCGTGTGTGTGTCAGAGAGAGAGAGAGAGAGAGGGAGTTTTCTTCCCTGAGGCATCACCTCCTGCAGGCATGTGAAACATTCTGAATCAGGAGCTTCATGCCAAGGTGTGTTTTGTTTTCATCCTGCTACTACTTCCTGTTCGCTGCTTTTCAGATATAAATCACAGAGTTTCACACACTCAGTACGAGGGAAAGTCGTTCAACGTGAGGCTTTGTTTTCACCAATGTAACTCCAGCAGACTGAGTAAAATGCGTGACTGTTTTAAACAGAACCAGGTTTCACTCTTCGTGCTTTTCCACCAGAATAAAAAGTTCTGGTTCTGTTCGTTAAATGAGAACCAAACTGCCATCTAGTGAACAGCCACTTTTCCACCAATTTGTAGTGCATTACGTCTCAAACAGAAGTGAGAGCAGCAGATTTTTGTTCTTTTCTGTAACAGCAGGTCAGTGATAACAAGCAAGATGCAACTTTCATCATCTTATTAAAAGTATTTACTGCAATCCAACAGAGTTACAGAGCAGCTGCACACAAACAGAACTGAGTCATTTTTCATGAGGGAATATGCAGGATTCCTGTTTTCTGTCCCACTTCTGTTGACCAAATGATTCTATTCTGAAATGGGACGTGAAGCAGCTGCAGTATTACATCACTTCCTGTCCATTTCATCCATAAATCACTTTATGCCAGCAGCAGGAATTCAGGCCGTTTCAGCTTTTGTACTTATTTCACTTTTGTCTTGAAGTTTGTCAGGAGCTGAGACGAGCGTTTGCCTGATTTTACCTGTAACTCAAACCCGTCTGAGCCCTGAATGAACCTTCGGCTTTCCTAACGGCTCGAGAAACATTTCAGATCTTTGTGTTACCTTGCCAGATGTTAATGAACATGAGGATTTATGGTTTGCATGATAAAGGCATGTGGGCGTGTCTGTCCTCATGACTCTTATGAGTCTGTCAGCATGTCGTTAAAGGAAACTATTAGTAACCGGAACACGCACATGCACACGCACACACACACATACGCACACGCACACACACAGAGGAGGAGAGAGTAAGCAGAGTGTGTGAAACTCTTTGGTTTCTGAGACTTTTGTTGGTTTTTCACATTTATTTCCTTTTGAACTGGAAAAGGTCTAATACCTCCAGCAAGGCCAACAAGCTGAGACGAAACGTGTCTTTCTAATGAGCTAAAGAGGAAAAAACTTTTTAAAAAAATCATCATAATAATAATAATAATATTGATGATGATGAGGATGAGGATGATGATGATGATTGGTATTAATTTGTCATAAGACACAGTAGTTTATAAGTTTTCCTGGATCTGTAGCAGATCGTACTCTCAGTGGATAAATCCACTGAAGACGTCCTCATGGTGTGAAGGGATCTTTAACTCTGTAACGTCTGTGTCATATTTAGACATGATTTTCTGAGACTCAACATCATCAGCATGATCTGTTATTGACCAAAATGCCTATTATATCATATCTAAAAAAAAAAAAAAAAAAAAAAAGAAGTTCCAGTTTAAATCCTGTTGAGTTAAATAAATTCCTGATGTGTTAAATGTGATTCAAAAAATAAATACATCACAAATGCAAAACATATTTCAGATTGTTTTTTTTGTTTTTTTTTTGAAGTTTGTTAAAGGTTCAATAAAGAAATAAATTGCAAAAAAAAAATATATATACATATATATATAGAGAGAGAGAGAGAGAGAGAGAATTTTCTGATAATTATTTCAAGGGTCAGTCTTTAAAAGCTTCCTGGATGTGAATCAGCACCAACTTTACCGGCTTCTTACCTGGGCCACGCCCACCTTACCTGTACACCAGGTTTTGTCAAAGTCGATTTATACACGAAGTGGATTTATGGTGTTTAAGTGTATAAGTGTATACTTCTTCCTACTCCTTTTCGAACATGTAATATATGTAAAAACAGTTTTTTTGCTTGATGTTTATTTATGTTGACATGAGAATTTGTGTTTTGAGAGTTTGCTATTACTATTATTATTATTATTATTTGCTATTATTTGATGTTACATGTTATTTGTTACTCTTGTTTTCTTGTGTGTATTTGTTCTGCATATTTACAGCATGTTCAAAATAAATCAAATCAAATCAAAATAAATCAAATCAAATGGTGTATTTTAAGTAATCTTGTTAAAAACAGACAGATGTGGTGAAAGCATCAGCTGCTCGTTGATTCATGTTGAGGTTGTGTATTTGATGGTTTGTAAGTTCCAGTTTTGCACAGAGTGTATTGGGTCTTTTTTTAAAANGGTTTGTAAGTTCCAGTTTTGCACAGAGTGTATCGGGTCTTTTTTTAAAAAAAAAATATATATATATATATGTATATACAATTTATTAAACTTTTTGTTTTCTAAAATCACAACTTTTTTCAGAAACAACTAAAAACTCTGCTGAAATGTCCAGATTTTCATGAAGCCAAAATTTGCTGTCATGTCTGGCGAAAGATTTTTTTTTTTTNACTTTTTTTTTTAAAGTTCAGCTTTTTAGGTAACAGGTGAAAACCGAATGTAATAAAAGTAAATCTGGTCCTCAGAGGCACAATCAGAGTCATTTTAGGGAATTTGTGTGTGTGTGTGTGTGTGTGTGTGTGTGTGTGTGTGTGTGTGTGTGTGTGTGTGNGTGTGTGCGTGTGTGTGAGTGACCGGTCGTTCCTGGAGCCTTCAATCGATATGGGACTCAATTCAATATTTACTTTGGCCGTTCACCTGCAAAAACAGATCAAATGTATTGATCGTGTCTCTATTGGTCTGGTTAATACAGAACATGATGTTTATATTTCACTAATGATTAGCAGCTGAAAAACGCTGGCTAAATATCCACATAAATGACTTTTGCCTCATCTAAACAAGATTTCTATTAAATTTAGAAACATGCTACATATATAGCATTTATATTTTTATTCCCGTTATTTTCTGAATGACTAAATTTCTGGACTGAATTCTTAAATCTCTGTTTTAATCCACTGAACTTATTTTTTCTTATTTTTTCCAGCTCGTAGCTTCAACGTTCAGAAAGCTGAAGCCATGATCAGGAAGGTAAGTGCTTTAGCCCCTTTAGCATAGCATCTCTGATGATCTGGATGATGCAGTGATGTCAGGATTTGACCTTTTATCTTGAATTAAAGTGTTTTTATCAGTCGGATCACATCCTGGTAAATGCATCTTGTGAGCATTTACAGCTGTGAAGCTTCATGTCTAGAAGGTTAAAGTTAGTTAGTTAGTTAGTTAGTTAGTTAGTTAGCTGGCGGCATTTATTCTCAAATGACAGACACGCCCATCAATGACTCCGCCCACTGTGGGGTTGAGTAGCTACTCTGTGGACTTTTCAAGTCAGTCAGTTTTAAACGACTGTAAAGCCGAACACCATGACCGTCTGTTTTTGAATAACTTTTATTTTTATGTATTTTATTTATTTATTTTAAACAGGGATTATATACATTAATCAGCATCATGCATAACCATGTGTAAATGTGTCAGATTGAGCCAAAGAGACTAATTTTCGTCCATAGTCCCTGGGCAGGTAGATGTTACAGATTAGAAATCATAAAAACAGACATAACAGATATAACAAGCACACAATATTAAAACACGTAAACATGTTCCTGCAGATGCTGGACTGAATAACTGAACACACACTGTGTGATGTGTTTTATTCACAGGCAAAAAGTTGGAAAACTAGAAACTGATGCCAAAAAGAAATACTTAGTATAAATATATAATATATTATATATAATAAATAAATATATAATAAATACTTAATAGTTTCTTCAAATGAAACTCCGTCGTTGATGTGAAAGACTTCATTAATGGGTCTGAGTTCAAAAATATGTTACACAACAGTTAGTTCTGAAGGTCATTTGATTGGACAAGAGGTTCCATGAGTGACAGCATGTGGACTTTATGTATCACTACGCTTTGCAGGCGTTCTAATAACCATTAATTGCATTAATTAATAATAGTTAGATTGTAACAAACTTCTTGCAAAATTGTAACAAACTTTGCACCACAAAGATGGACATATTTCCACAAATAATTTTGAGTTAAATGATGAATGGTGGCCAGAAAAGGAGGAAGGAAAGAAGCCTGGTGTGAAAACTGCAGGTGTGTCACATGACATCAACCCAATCAGAGGATTAGAGAAGAGCAAAAATGAAGCTAACGCTGTAAGGCAAACTTAGCTAAGTCTCAAAAATATAAGGTTAAGAATAGATGGAAACATGCAGATATGATCATACTAAGTAGCTGGTCTGGTAACGTGTTCACAAAGTAGCCAGCTAGTGTGCAGAAAAATGTTTATGTGTTGCTTAGCAACAGTCCAGCTGTGGAACTATTTGTGTTGGTGGAGCCAAATAAATGATTAAAAATAGACAAATAATAATCTGTTGTAGCTTATTACTGTTAATGAATGGAGCTTGTAGTATCAAAGCAGCATCAGACTGAATATCAGCATCACTTCCAGCAGCACCTCCATGTGATGCTGCTTAAATTACACAGGAAACCTTTTCCTCTGGCGTGAAAAGGCCTTCAGACGCGTACACGCATGGAATGAATAAGAGTCTGAATATACTGTACATTCCCATGTGAGGAAACATGGATTTCTGACGCAATTCTACATAATGGATCATTGACACATTATCTGTTACTCTGAATAAGATTATGTTCATTTATTTGAATCGATGTTTTCATTAAGTCTGAAAACAAAACGTATTTAGTGCCTTAAAGGACAAAACCAGGTTATTTGTCATCTGCACACAATAACAGGATCAGACCGGCCAATGATATTCTTAGAACAAGGCTGCTCTGCTAAACACACACACACACGCACGCACACACACACACACATTATCCCATGGTCCAGCGAGCGTTTAGCGTTGCTGCTCCAACACTGTGGCACCAACAGTAAAAAAAACCATTAAAACATATTTCTATAAACAGACATTTATCTAACTGATTCGTAGAAATGAAGTGTTTCCGTTTTTCTGCTGTAAAGCTGTGCAAATGTTAGAACTGATATTTTAATTACTTCTCATTCTTATTTGAAGTGCCATTATTCCCTTATTTATTTTATTTTTTTTTTAAATTAATGCTCATGAACCTCAGCACATCTTTAATCCTGATAAACTTTTGTGCCGTACTTCATATATCTAGACTTTTCTC
>VXCM01010727.1:1308-12361 GCA_014773175.1 Lucifuga dentata | reverse complement strand
CAATGGAGGTCTGGAAGGTAGGAAAAACATTTTTAATTCACCGTTCCAGTAGTATGCTTTGGGAAGGATTGAATATAGTGGTAAAATGGTTGGTATGGTCCTTTAATTGTTGAGTAGTTCTATCTAAATGAGTATAAGCTTCATCAATAAATTCTCAAACATTTCCAGATGTTTTAACATTTATTTTGAAAGTTTTTATACACATCTACATATTTACAAAAAAAGGTTTTTACTCAACAGGCATCCATGAAAAATAACTTCAAGGGGAACCAAACTGACACGCCCACATCAAAAAATTAAGCACCACGCTTTCACAGTTTACACAATCTAACACGCAGTTAAACGCACTACCATGCACAAAATTCAAACACCGTACACTGCAAACACACACACACAAACACACACAGCCCAAGATGCCTCATGAACAGAAGTGTTAATGGCACAAAGCATACCACGCTAACGTGCAACATTTCTAACACACATCCACCGGGAACAAACACCCACACAAAGACTCACTCCAACACAATAAAAATTAAAATAACACCTCTACTCCGTAACATCTCTGCAGAGGGATGGAGCTCGCTGATTTTTTTTTATTAATCATAAACTAATCAATGAATTCACGCTAACCAGCCGATGCTGAGCCTTTAGCGATCTAAGGGTGTTTTCAGACCAGCAGTCCGTTCTCTGGTCCAAATCTGGTTCAGCTGTTACTAAGCTGCATTAGCCGCTTGGTTTGGTTCAGTTTCACACAGGAAAAAAAAAAGCCAATCAAACCAAAACACAGCAGCAAAAGTCACGTGAGAACAGTCACTCTGCTCATTGGTCAGAAATGTTTGGGGGTGGGAGAACGAAAAAACAGGACAGAGTTTACCACGCCGCGAAAAGTAATAGCATGGAACGGAGAAAACATTGGAGACGTTCCTACTCGTAGTCATCATTTGGTCCATAAACCAACAAACTTATGCAGCAGAAGCTGAATCTGACTTCAAGGCAACGTGTGGAAAACCACACACATGATGTGAAGAAGACGTGCTGCCTTCAGACGCAGAACAGGGGAATGGAGCTAGATGCTGACAACATGCAAGCACATGCTAATCTGAACACGTTAGGTATGTTTTGTATGTTGCAACTATTTCAAAGCATCCGTTTCACCACCATATCTAATCAAAAGTGCAGTTTAACTGTGGTAAAGACTGTTTTACGTTTGACACGTTTGATTGTTTTAAGTGGGGAATATTTGACAAGCCGCTATCGTAAAACAAACTTTACCGCAGTTGTAGTTAAGTGTTAACCACCAGCGACTCCGTCTGGTTCCAGATCAATAAACAGATTGATAGATTTCCTCGTCAATGGTTCGGGATCGAGTCCACGTCAGAAACGAGCCGCTCCGCACGCCGACTGGAATCGATTGTTTTGGTGAGGATCCGAGCTCGACTGCTGAGTTAAAACGAATCCAGCTTTAGAGGAAACAAACGTTCAAAATGAACTGAGGGTGGAAACGCCTTTAAAGCCTTAGTGACGCAGCTTTTTTTATACACTGACAAATAAAAATGGAATACTCTGACATAAATATAACTTGTTCTGGGGTTTTGCTGTAACACAAGATGATTCTCAGCTCATTCTACTTGAAGCCCGGAAACATTTACACACTGACACCAGAAAATCATCTAGTGACGCACTTAAGCGCTACATGTTAAACTGGGATTTCCTGAAGCGTATTTTTTTTTTTAGAAAATTATGTTTTCGTAACGTGTTATTCTTGCATTTCTTTCCACCTTTGCCTACGCAGAGGTCTTGGAGTATAGTGTTATTTATGGAGACGGTTTGGGAAAGATCAATGGATAGATGTGGTGACAAGAAATCAATCAGAATCATATCTGTCATCGTCGTCGTCGTCTTTATCGTCGTTTTCACCGTGGCAGTTCAGCTCATGCAGCAGCTCCCTCCGGTAGCGCTCCCAGCTCCTCCTGCTGTACGAGTGCTCCTCCTCCCAGTAACCTACATTCACAACGCACAGCGTCACCCACACTTAAAGGACCAGACCCACCATCTTGCACGTTCAAGCCAAATATATATACATACATACATACGATTCTGGACAATTTAAATAAAATGTCTTCATTTTTTACAGCTTCTCACAAATTATTTTAAACCTGTAGGTGCGTAATACTAACAGACATACAGGATAATTTTATACATATGAAACTAAACCAGTTTTAAGGTGTCGTGTGTGTGTGTGTGTGTGTGTGTGGGAGGGGGCTGCTGACAAAACTAGCTGCACTGTCAACTCTGTCGGACATTCGGTTTCACTTTGCAGCGGAGAAAGTGAAGAATTTTAACTCGTTGCATCGCAGAGATGTCTCACAGATAATACATATGTAAAGTATAATTTGCTCAGAGTCCTGAGACTGTTGTGGTTCGGTCCGGATCTGGACAGGAGTCTGATTTTGAGGATTTTCAGGATTGTGAGGGTGACTGGGCTATATTGTACTATATGGCAAAGAAAAATCAAAGAGGGACTTACCACCATAGCGCTCCTCTCCATCGCTGTCCTCATCGCTCTCCTCATCAGGGTAGTCATTCCTCCAGTTGCCTTCCTCATTCTCGTCATCCTCGTCCTCGTACACCTCCTCTTCATGAACGACAAGGTCGGGCACCTGAGATGAAAACAACGCGGCTCCGTCACTGTGTGGAATATGTGACAGTATGGTGACTAAAGCTAAAGGTCAGTGACGTCTGAAGATGCAGGTCAGCGTCTCACTTTCAAATGCTTTGTCGCCTGTCGAGCACTTAAAGGACCACACGTTTGCATGTTTTTTTCCCTGGCAGAGACATACGTTCTTCCACAACTCTCCACGTTGGATTGATTAAACTAAGTAATTTCAACAAAAAATTTAACAGAGGTCTTGTTTACTGTGACGGAACAAAAGTCAAGCTTTGCCTGCTAGCCAATCAGCGGCGACACAAGCAGCCATGTGATGTTTTGGACCAATTACAACCAAGTAGAAAAAAATTAATAAAATTCATTTTCTAGACAAAGAACACCCAAACAGCCCTAATCGCAATATCTTGAGCCTTGCAAGACATGTTTTTTTTTTTTTTTTTTTTTTTTGCCTTAAATGTTCTATTTTGTATCATGTATACTGTTTTTTGATATTTTCTTTTAGACTGTACTACCTAATGCAAAGCACAGACAGAGCATCAGGAGCCTGGAGCTTAAACAAAACTGATGACTAAACTGTGAGATCAGCAGCAATGCTCTGCAACAGGCAGAGACAGAACACTGTTATATAATAAATACACTCAAAAATTACTAATGTAGAAACTGATCAGCCATACGTGAAACTCTTACTCAGGCATGGACAACTGGCGGCCTGCGGGCCGTATCCGGCCTACACCATCAGGCCCTGTATGACTTCTCAATTAATAAAGATGAAAATTATAAAAAGTGTTTTTGTTTGTTATTGCCACCCACCAGCAGAGGGCGCTCAGTCATTACTGATGCGGTATTAACTACCATCCATTCCATGGTAGCAAAGCTTTCAATGAGAGAATAAGATCGGGTCTGGGGTCAGGACTGCACGTTAACATTCAGCAGAAGCAGTTATATTTCCTGTTATTCCTTAACCTCGTATAGCTCCAAGAGCAAACGTCTCGTCTCTTTTCCTCTCCACAGACAGAGAGAGAGAGAGAGAGAGAGAGAGAGAGAGAGAGAGAGAGAGTGAAGGCCCTTTTACACTGAACACGATTTTAAGTGCAAATAAATCGCATGTCAATTAAAAGCTACGTCAGTTAATAGGAATATACACATACAAGGCCAAATTTCGAATCGCAAAAATATGTCTTTTATTTTATTTGCTCCAAGGTCAATTTTTTCCTTCTTTCGTCTGTGGCAAGAGAGGATCAACCAATCAAAACTCTCAGGTTTTATGTTGACTCGGAGCGTATCTGAGCAGTTTTCTTATAGACGTAGCCTGTGTTTAATGACACACGGCGTGCGTAACGGCCCGTTCATCCACAGCCACAGTCCGTGTGCCTACAGAGCAACATAAAGACACGCTGAACGCCCGGCATGTGCGCCTTTACACACAGACTGTATAACAAAACTGGTCTCAGATATTAATGTGACCTGAGACACACCGCCATGTTCTGGATCGATCGGCTTCCTGAAATCTGTCCTCTGCCTCCTCAGATGTGGAGCTTCATCTCCAGGACGTGTTCAGACTGTCCACCAACATCCTGAAATCTAGTCTGAAGCATCATGAGAAACTCCCCGTGTTCTTTCCTTTCCTCCAGAATCAGATGAATCCACAAACATTTTCTCTTCTTTTCTGTCAAAAAGCATCAGCACCAGATCATCATGGATGATGCTGAATCCATCATGATGTTCTGTCGCTACGCCCAACTTTCTTGACGAGCAGTCAGAAATTAATTTTGCAACAGGTGTGAATAGTTTTGACGCGGCAGTTTCGTGTCTGAATACTTGCATATACACACCGTTATTCATGTCGCGCTGTATTTAAAGCCTTACTTATTTAGTGTGTGGCCTTTGACCGTGACAATGACATTTTATTGGCCCCCATCCTAACCAGTTGCCTCTTCCCTGCTCTTACTAATTTAGTCGACATTAAAGATGAAGATGGTTTCTACTGCCATTTTACCACAAAAAAGGCATTTTTTTCCTAATGTGTATTCTCCAACTCTTAAAATAAAGCCAGCATTCATTCATCTGTCCACCCACCCACACACACCCACCCACCAGTTCTCCTTCATCGGCGTAGACCCTGACAGACAGGATATCCTGGATCCAGCCGGGCGTGACCGTCTCCTGGTAGTACAGGTCGTAGACGTAGTCGTCTTCTGGCTCGCGGTGCTCCTCCCCCAGTCCTGCTTCAGAGACGCTCAGACGCTCCCGCATCATCTTCGTGTTGTTACACAGGATGACGTCTGGGTCTGTGGACTAAAAATGAAGACAGAGAAGACTTCAGAGACGAGTCATGTTAGGTAAATAAAAATCATGTTTTTAAATTGGGTTTGGTGATAACTCAACGTTTTCATCTTGGAAACAAACAGTTCAACCAACAAATCCTGCTGCTAACCGTAAAGCCTACAGATACTCCGTTTTTCAGGCTGATTTGTCCCCAATTTGGTCAGACCCGACTTGTTTTAGAGTCAGACCAAATTTCTAGCCTAGCCACGGCCACTAGACGTGCTGTGTAACGGAGTCCCGATGCTTGTTTTCCTGTTGGATCAAGGAACAATTTGCCTGTTGGACACTCAGATGGATTTCTGGGATGTCAGAAATTTTGGCCGATCCCATTAGTGCTAAAAGGTGCCCGAGTGTCCGTGATACAAGCAGGATAGTGTGTGGACAGGAAGTGGACAGTCAACATGGCACTTTGTTCTTCGTGCTTTTTTAAATCCTTCCGTTTCCTCTTTTTCTTGTGTTAGCATTTAGTTTGAGGATGAACTACCTCCCTCTAGGCACGATATTTATCACGACACAAATCCTGGCCAAGATTCTGCTGCATTTCAACTCACTTGAACTTAAGATTTATTTTAACATTTTCGTTATGCATGTTCTGAATGTAAAATATAATAAAGCTTATTAAAGCGCCTGATGTTTACAAGCACCGTTTCAGAGCGCTTGATTGGACGCTGCAACATCTGCATGTCTTCACACTGACCTTTGACCTCTGCTGAGGGCAGAGTGGATTTTTAAAATCTGGAGATACAAAGGTTTGAGCAGCATTACTAAATAACTTTAATCGGCATCCTAAATCCCTCTTTTTCAGCAGTCCGTATTGGCATCATAACTTTTCCAGTAACAAAAGCTGTGTGACGTCTTTGTGTTTTCCAGTCGTATGTTATGATGACAGAAAAAACAGCATGTATGGTAACTTGTTGGCGTGGAGCGTCTCCGTCCCAGGGGATGGGTTTGAAGTCGCTGCTGTGTGTAAGAAGGGGCAGCATTTCAGACGGTAAAATAAGTTACTGTACAGCCGTGCTTCATCAGCACGTTACAGTGAACATGGCCGCTCTGTTTAGAGTCGGACTTTAAATGACCAGAATGATTTTTCACCTTCTTATCCACAGCATCTCTTTCTCTGGGACGTAACGCTGCTGAGCTTTACTTTCTTCATCATCATCTGATTTTTTTCCTCTGGAGTTTCATCTTTCTGACATCTTTGACTTTCGCTCACATGTCACCACACGGGCTGTGGCGTGTTCACATTTAGCTAAACGCTGCTTTGAGGAAGCGGGTAGGGCTTTGTTATGACACTGCCACCAGATTGGCTAGTTTGTTCCAGTTCTGACATGCTACTGGCTGTTTGAGCCATCATTAACTTCCTGTATTCAAGCATGTATCGATTTTATATTGATGTCCTCATTTTTATTTCGAAAATTTTTTTAATATTGCAATGCGACTTTATATCGTTTATATCGTCCAGCCCTAGGCACAGCCATGTTTTTTTTTTTCAATGAGACTTTATTGGAATTATCAACGGACAAAGCCAAGTGGAGACTCTGTTTAACCGTACAGTGTAAGCACAGAGATCAGGGCTTTAACCATAAAGGACGGTTGATTCAGTCATGCAACATAAGATAAAATCATCATGGAAAGTCGTACAGCCTCTGGCTTTGAAGAACTTTCCCTCAGTTACACATCTAGCTCAAGGAAAGGTCTACTCACCTTTTCAGAAGCTTTGTCTTCATCCTTCACTTCCTCGTGTATAAGATCCACCACCTGCACGTCCCCTAGAGGCCAACGTTTTTCCTGCTCTTTCTCAGTTTTTCCCTCGTCCTCAGGATTCTCCATCTGAGTGTTGTGCTGTTCAGCTAAGCTTGACAGCCCGGTTCGGTGGCTGGCGACTATTCTGTAGCGATCCTCTCGCCGAGTGCTCAACTTGGTGCTCCGTAGATCCCCGACGACCCGCTGTAAACTGGTAGAAGTGGGACGGAGTGCATGAGCCACACGAGGGCGAGGCAGAGGCTGTCTAACCTGCATCTGCACAGGAGCGTCCTGGTGAATAGAGGACAGAGGTGAGGTAAAAAAAAAAAGCAGNTGCATCTGCACAGGAGCGTCCTGGTGAATAGAGGACAGAGGTGAGGTAAAAAAAAAAAGCAGACATTTTCTGGCTTTAACACATTTTCCATGTTTCATCTGCAACTCTTATTCAGATCAACAACAATGACAGAGGTTAACCTACAAATGGGGATCAATCTGAATGCATCAACATTAATAACTTGCTGCTTAATGCTTAGTAACATTCTACTAAGAATGAGAATTTGATTTAGTACGGTCTGCATCATATTTATTTAATTAACCATCCAAAAAAGAAAAGAATGAAAAGAGGGTTGTAAGTGAACTAGAAGGGTCCTGTTAGAGTGCACAGCTCTGCCAAGACAGAAATTACTCCCACACTTCTCTGATGACAAACAAAAAGGACCAGACCTCATTAAAAAAAACACTGTGGGTGGAATCCATACTAAAATGCTGCGTATGCTCAAAAGAGGAAGATGGCATACACCAAAAAATATCTACAAAACCAAATGTACACAAGCCTGCACACAATTCGTCTTTATAAATCACAATCAACTTGAAAATGGGTGCATATCCTGTCCAGTACACTCCCACAATTGACCATTAACAGTTAAAACAAAAGCATTTGTAATGATAATATTGTGATTGAAGTATAGTCAGGAGATTTTGGTGCTTCAGCAGTGGGATAAACAACAAAAAAAGTGTGTGAGAGAAGAGTCATTTAAAATCTGGTTTCATTTCTCTGCTTCTCCAAATCTTCTTGTCTCCAAAATATGCTTACGCATGGGTCAGACTTTCCACACAGGTGTGGAAATCTGTTTTATAAATCCCACAAACACTTACTGGTAATATCTATATCCCAGTCTACCACAGCGTCTTCTGACTGGCTGCTTGGCTGGACTAATGATTTTATCTTTGTCAAATAAGGAGATCAGATTGGACTGTCCACTACAGCTGTAGATACACACTTAGCTTAAAGACAGAAAAACACAGAAACGTGTTTCTGCTTTTCAAAAACTAATGAAAACCCACCAAGTTATAAAAGCTATAAAAGTACAACTGTTTTCTGCTTAATCAGCTGGAAGAGACAAGTGGAATTAATGTTTTTAATTCCACTTTCTGTAGAAGATTCCCACACACTGGACTCATTTATGCTCCAAAAGTCTTTACTGAACATAATTTTTCAACAGAAGCAGCGTGGGGGTGGGGCTATAGCCCCACCAAGAATTTACCTGATGTTTGCAAAGTAAACCTTCTCTGATTCAACCTTTATTTCTTCCATCTGATGAACTGGGCCAATAGCATCCCCGATTGCCATAGCAACCATGCAGTATTGTCTAGGTGCTGCAGTGGGACCTTTGAAGTCACGTGACATAGGACGTATTTATTTTAGTTAACTTTTCTGTTTGCTTTGCTAGTTATTATCATAATATATATATATATGGAGAAGAGGAGGATGGAGAAGAGGAGGATGGAGAGCAGGGAGAGGCCACCTGTGGGTGCTAACTCACTGTTTGAAGATGATATTTAGCAGGTTTCTTGCTCAGAGCCCAAGGACGTGCAGTGTCATGTGGGAAGTTGTTTGGATGAGTGGTTCTCAAATTGAGCTGTGCCAGTAAACAGTAGTCCACACGCAGAAGGAAATGCTCCGGGTGGCAGCATATACTCTGCTTCACGGCCACTTTTGCAGGATGCGGCATACACAACAAAGTTAGGCCCGGTCCAAACACGCTGCAAGACGCTCCAGGTGCAGCAGCACGCTCTGCTCCACGGGCATTTATGGCAGGCTGCAGCGCACACCATAAAATCAGGCCCAAATAGGCACGTTTTTAACCCCATACAGGAAACAAAGCTAGCTCACGAGGACGTGTAGAACAAAATTATGGCAGGCTGCAGCACACACCACAAAGTCCGGCCCAGCCCGAACATGCTCTGGGCATGGCAGCACATGCTCCGCTCCATGGGCTCTCATGGCTGGCTGCAGGCCACACCAAAAAGTCCAGCCCAATCCCCGAACATGCACGCTTTCAACGGGCACTGCACTAGTACGTCTAAATATCGATGTGGGAGTCATAAGTTACCTGTTTCTGAATGTAGATATGTTTGTGATTATACACTCAAACCATGTACTATGCTCTTTGTTTGACAGGTGCTCAGGGAGACGCGTTTCATTATGTGTTTGTTCTTTTTTTTGATGAACATAGATGAAGTTATTTTAGAGTTAACCCCACAGTTTATAAATGTAAGAAGTTGATGATCACAGGAAATGTGAAAGTTTTGTTTAATTTGGTAAAGTTCATTAGGAAAATATTATATAGTTTTTTGATTGTACAGAGTTTTGATTTCTATGTTTTGTCTGCTGGTTGTCTGTGTCTTTCTTTTGTTGTTCCTTATACCCTGGTGAGGGGTCAACAGGAAATGAATACATGAAATAATGGCAGTGCAGGTCACAAGTTTGCTGTGGAGGCATGGAGTCAATTTAAATTAAAAACTAAAGACCATACCTCTCAACACTGAGCTTTGAAAATAAGGTAGAATTTCTGGGACACCCCCCACCCCGCATTTTAAATCTCTAGCACCACCTGTTTTTCCAACATTACATCATCATCAGGTATAACTCACAAGATAAGAAGGTCCTCATATAGACTGGCACCTAATTTCCAAAATGTGAGTCCACAGCTAAAATTGTAAGTTTCAAAAAAAAAAAAAAAANAAAAAAAAAAAAAAAAAAAAAAAAAAAAAAAAAAAAAAAAAAAAAAAAAAAAAAAAAAGAAAAAAACTGGTATTTTTTTTCAGCGACTGGAAGAAAAAAAAATAAAAATATAAAGGAAGGCAAAGGAATCGCTTAGCGGTGGTTGTCGACATTTTCATGTGTTGATGAAAAGACACGAACATAAAGTCCAGATTCTGTATAATGGATTTCTTATAGATTTTTTTTTTTTAATAAATATTCAAAGGCCTGGAAACACCGTCACAAATGTCCACCAAGTTGGATCAACAAAACCAAAACCGCTTTCAGACAGATGCGTAGCTAATGTTGGCTAACGTGATTAGCCGCAGTACTCGGCTAACAATAGTTAGCAGCGGTAACGCGCAAACTAAAACACAGCAGTCTCTATATAAAACAGCCACAAGGTTACGTTCTGTAGCTATACGGTAAAAAAAAAAAAAAAAAANAAAAAAAAAAAAAAAAAAACAGATTTTCCTGAAGTTAAAACCAGATAACATCTCCGCCTCTTTCACTGCCAGATGCGTAGAAAGAAGATAGCCTGCTAACACCATAGCCATGCTAGTGGCCCGCTTACCTGAGTCGCTACAGTCGCCACGAGTTTAAAAACCGTGTTCTCCACTTCGGCTTCATTAGGCTCCGGTACCGTTTCCCGAGTACTCTGGGAGGTCTCCGGTCGTATACGTTTGCATGCCAGCAACAAAGCATCCGCGGGGTCTGTNACTCTGGGAGGTCTCCGGTCGTATACGTTTGCATGCCAGCAACAAAGCATCCGCGGGGTCTGTCCCCCGTTTTCGTTTGACTCGTAGAACGGTCGTGTTTTGGTCCATGTTGTCCTCGTCTGTCTGCCTGGTCTGTCTGGCTGGCTGATAGCTTTATTTCCGGATACCACCGAATTCTTCTTCGTCGCCTTCAAATGAGCTTCCGAAAGACTACAATGTGCAACACTGCCCCCACAGTCAAAAACAGGAAACCTTTATTCATGTCTGCTGGCTGTGGACAATTTATTATGAGCAACATGAACAATATAGCAAATACCTTGCAACTACCCTGAATATCATAGTAAATAATATTCCTTCATACTTACTATATTTAAAGGACCATACCACCCATTTTGCATGTTTGAGCCTAATATATTCAATTTTCATACAGGTAACGTTCTGACAATCATTTCCCAAAGCATACTACTGGAACGGCGAATTAAAAATGTTTTTCCTACCTTCCAGACCTCCATTGGTTTCAGTTCATTCTGCTATTAAAATCAACTTGTTGATACT
>VXCM01010723.1:0-15709 GCA_014773175.1 Lucifuga dentata | reverse complement strand
AATTTTGAGATCTGAATTTGTGGCTTTAAATTCAGTGTTGATTTAAATTCAGATCTTTATGACTCTGTTTTGCTTCCATAGGTATGGTCCTTTAACAGACTGTGATGCAGAAATTTACGGGGGTCAGTGAAAGCAGCATTTTCCCCGCATCAACCTGCTCGACTCGGTTTACGTTATCAGCTCCGTGTGGGTGGCAAATGTGCGTTAAATGCCGAAAACTCCAGATCGCAAACTAAATTCCCGGTGAGTAAAATGTTTTGTAGGTCACACCAAACCCCGATTTGACGGTTTTTTGAGTGAAAGGCAAAGCTAAGCTAGCGTGACGAGACGAGCCGTTAAGGTTAGCCTCGGTGTGACAGGTGCATCATCACACTTTACAGATTTATAACGTTACTTTGCATTTTCAATCCTGGAAATTGGTGATACAGCTTTGAACGAACTCCCAGTAATTATCTGTTGTCAAGGTAAGGGATGTTAAAAGGCTTATTTTGTTTTTAGCTACACTAATTTATTAGCCAGATGGAGATGATTGTAGCTAACAGGAGGAAGCTAAAAAACGGAGAGTCTTTTCCAACCGAGTCGTAGGGGAAAGCGAGCTAAACAGTGATAGATGTAGTTTTGTTTTGAGAGAATAACCGTTTTCAGAGCAGTTTTTGTGGGCTTGTCTATTAAACTTGAATATTCTGTATTGAAACCGCTGCAAATTCACTGAGTCGACACGTTATTGTGCTGCGTAAACAACATAAAGCAGATTTGGCAGAGCTTCGTAGGGGGTTAAAGTTTGTCGAAATGTAGGTTATCTTAATTTAATGGCCTGTGAGCAAATTAGAAAGGATTTTCAGAAAGTTCAGCTGAGCAAACGCACATAATGCTTAGTTCCTAGTTTGTCACAAGACCTCACGTTTTAGTTTCATTTTCCAACATGAGTCTTCTTCTGTCAAAACAAAACTAGCTGAATCACACCGGAAGCCTACAACTTCACAACTGGAAAAAAATACATGAAAATGGAGTGGAGGTTTTCATTTGTTTCTTTATCTCCCAAAGTTTCAGCGACCCAACTTTGATCCAGCTCAGGACAAAGGGCAAAGTTCAACAGGAAGCCTGCAGCGGCTTTTCCCTCCCTCTTCAAATCTTTTTTGCCATTCTCTGGGTTCATTGCCGTCTTCTCTTCAGGCTATTACATCGCTCTCCTCTCGTTGCTTCCTGTTTCCCACTTCCTCTTGATCCCATCTTTCCTGTCCCCAGTGCCTCCTCATCCCCTTCTTCTTTCCCCCATCCTCATCTTTTTGTCTCCTCCCATCCCACCCCTCCACCCATTCCCACCTCGCCTCTCCTGCTCTACTCGCTTGCAGGCTGACTAACAAGATGGCATCGGCTCAGTCGGAGCAGTCCAGCGTTCTACAAGAGGAGCTCACCTGCCCGGTGTGCCTGGACTTTTACCGCGACCCTCACTTGCTTCCTTGTGGCCACAACTTTTGCAAGTCGTGCCTTGACCGCCTAAAACGGCAAGCAGAGCGAGGTCGCTTACGCTGCCCGGAGTGCCGCGACAGCCACCGGTCTGGCACCAACTTTCAGAAGAACTTCAAACTTGCCAATATTGCTGACGACTACCGCCGCCGGCATAGAGCTGCAGCCGCCTTGGTTTCAAAATCCAGAGAGCCGCTGTCTTCCTGTCTGGCAGCGCAGCCTGCCAGGACTCTGTTGACCGTTCTGTGCGACTACTGCCCCGCCGTCGCCGCAGACGCGTCAGGCTACTGCGCTGGGGAAGGGCCCTCCGCCGCCTCTGATGCTCAGGATGCAGGGATCAAGGAGGCGTCCAGGTTTGCTGTCAAGACGTGTCTCAAGTGTGAGGTGTCGATGTGTCAGCAACACGTAAAGCCGCACCTGGAGCTGCCGGCGTTCCGGGAGCATCCGCTGACCGAACCCCTGAATGACTTCTGGAAGAGGAAGTGCCCAGATCACGATGAGATATACAGGTAAACAGGCGTCAGCACCGACACACACTTACACACATACACACACACTTACATCTTTTTGCTTGCGTTTTAGTCCCGCCTGCTTAAGACGTGAGGAAAACGCGAGGAAAACACGTGAGCACAGAGAAGATGAGGGACGACGAGTTAAGAGAAACGAAACATCCTCGCTGTGTAGGCATTATTTGAAGTGACGTCACTTATTGATGATGTCACTCATCCAATCAGCTGTCGGTGTGCTTGGAGCCACTCTGTTTCAGTTCCTAGGTGATAACAGAATAATGAAATATCCACCTGATTATTACCGTAACTCTTAACATGAATAGTTTGACAAGCGTCCACACGCAGAACAATCCGACTTTATAATCTACAGATCATCCAACCGTCATTTCATTTCTGAGTGTGTTTCACTGCTCAGTCAAACCGGAGTGTTTGTCGTCATTCGTGAACTTTTCCTAACAGGTTAGGGTTACACCATATCAGATATCAGATCAGCTATAGTACATCTGTCCAATCAGAAATGGGTTTCCAGTAAAGGGGCGTGTCTGTCAGGTAATGGACTTCCATGTAGGATCTTCTCGTGTTTCCTCGCTCGCGTCTCGCTGGTGAAGCCTCCTCGATCTTCAATCCTCAGAGTGAAAGTAAGAGCTTTTGGACGTCCTTAAAGACGGCAGACCAGATTGATTTCCGGTTTTCGGATTTTCCATGAAAAATGTGAATATTTCACTTTTGAACGAAAAGTCTGGGTGGTGTAAGTCTTAAATCTGTGTTTGATGCGCATTTAATTTCAGATACTGCTGCATGGATGACAAGGTGTACATGTGCAATGCATGCACCATTGAAGGAGGACACGTAGGACACACAATCAAGACCCTGAAGAACACCATGAAAGATCTCAGGGTACAGTATTAATAGTCATCATGTTTTTGGTGAAATCTGGATATAATACCAGCAATTTTCCTGATGTTTTTGGAATTGCAGTGAAATCACAGAAAACCATGTTTGTTAAACAGCTCATATCAGCAGGCGATCATATCAAACTTGGCAAAATCCTTTTAGTTTGAGCGATTGTGTGTTCCGGATTTTTTTTTTTTTTAAATGAAGATTTTTGTATGAAAAAACAAAAGAAACATGCAGGAAAAGTCATTTGTCACGTTCGCCATTCAGTTTATCCACCTTTTCATTGTTTGCCATGCACAATGTCTGTGATGAGTCTGGAATCTCACTGAATGGATAGTGTTTGTGTGTGTGTGTCACATGACTTTTATTCTTTGAAGGAGCATACTGGTGATTTTTGCATGTGAGCGCAATAAATACAACCTGCATAAACATTAGTGTTACTGCCAACTGTTTTCCAAAACCTGCGACTGGAGCGATACATTTTAGAATTGTTTTTCCTACCCTCCAGACTGCCGTTGGTTTCGGTTCATTCCAGCACGCAATAAAAATCAACTTAAAACTTGTTTGATATTGGTAATCCATCGCAGCCGGCCAAACAACATTTTCATTTAGTTACTTAATTTTATTTAGTTACTTAATTTTATTTAGTTACTTAATTTGCTTATACACGAGAAATTCATATTTGATCCCAGAGAAGGAAATTTCCAGGGGTGTAAATACTACCCATTACCACTGCCCATGGAAAATAGTTTAAATCATATCTTAGAATGAGATATTTCCTGACTAAACATCTTATCCAGCACATTTTGTGGTGGCCAGTAAGCTCTGCTGTGATTGGTCAGTTATGGTAATCAGCTGCTGAAATAAATATCATGTTTACTGGTACGTGGATTATTTTTAGAAAATCAGAGGAATACTATGACAATACCCAGAAAAACAGGTAATTTGCTAAACAAATAAATTGATGGAACAACATCAGGGGGTCGACTTATACAGTATATGAGATCGGCGTACACTGGAGTATATACAGTAATCAATCCAACACGGAGCTTCACATAAGAAAACACACAGTGTGTCTCTGTCAGGGAATATAGTCCACAACACAGATTTTACTGAAAAATTAAAAACTGACATGATTTATCAGGTGAAAAGTTGAATTTTAATCTGAACATTTGATTTTGAAAGATTAGGGGATATGGCAAAATAACACAAAAACAAAAATACGATTTTATGGAAGATGGTTGGCAGTAATGTGTACGTATATTTCTTGGGCTCAAACCTGCAAAAATCACTGGTATGGTCCTTTGGGTAAAATGAGAGACTTGCAGATTGTTGCTGTGAATAATCAGCACGGGCATCAAAGCAGGATCAGCTAACGGCCTTTTATCAACTAATTGCCTCCTTTAAGATCTGATTTTACAAAAAAAAAAAAAAAAATTTTTTTCATTTAACAGTAAGGTATTAAACTTTAAAATATATAAACTGCAGCACCTGCTTGAGAAATTGTCATTGGCGATGCTCAAACTGCCCTGCGAATGGATATATTACGGCCATTTGGACCCTGAAGCCATTTTTTTTTTTTTTTTTTTTTTTTCCTCGGTGGCGTTCACCAGGGCGTTCTGGACAAGCAGCTGTACAGGGTTGAAAGGAAGCACAGCGTGACGGAGAAAAAACTCCACGAGCAGAAAGAGAAGGAGAGACAGAACCGAGTAAGACCGCATGCCTGGCTTTGGTTTTGACCAGCAGCTTTAAAGGACCATGTCAGTGATTTTGCGCGTTTAAGCCCAATAAATACTGCACGTACATGCTACGTTACTGCCATTTTCCAAAACAAAATTTAGTTTTACTGTTCTTTTATCACATCCCTTAATCTTTCAAAACCAAACAGTCTGGTGACACACCCACCTTAAGATTTATTGTTTCGCCTGATAAAATGTATGGACTATGTTTTTAGTGTCTCAATAAAAGCCGTCTTCTCCTGGGACTATATTCCCAGGCGGCGACATACATTTTCCTCCATGCAGCTCAGTGTTGGACCGTTTAAATAAATTTACTTCAGCAAGACGTTTAAAGCACTTTTTAATCTCTACAAGTTGATTTTTTTTTATAGTGTACTTTTTATAGTGTACTAGAGTGAATTGACACCAATGGCAGTCTGGAAGGTAGGAAAAACAATTCTAATGTTTACCGCTCCAGCAGTATGTTTTGGGAAATGATCAGTTACTTGCCGTATATGTGGGTTGTGTTCAGTGGGCTCAAAAAAGTGCAAAGTCACCAGCATGCTCCTTTAAGATCTGATCAGTTGTGTTTCCCTCTCATGGGGGGAGGGGGGAAGTGTACTTGTCATCGTCACGCCGCCACCACAAACCGCTTTCATNTTTTTTTTTTTTTTTTTTTAAATTTCTCGCCTTTGCTGCCGCCGCGCCAGAAGTTCATGGAGGACTGCGAGCAGTGCTTCAACCGGCTGGGCGAGGAAATGAAGACCAAAGTCCTGCGCTTCATCGTGCGGCTGCGGGAGNTCAACCGGCTGGGCGAGGAAATGAAGACCAAAGTCCTGCGCTTCATCGTGCGGCTGCGGGAGTGCACGCAAGCCCACTGTGACACCAACGGCCGGGCGATCCAGAAGAACATCTCCAGGATCTGCCACGACCAGGTCCGCCTGCAGGACGNCCAACGGCCGGGCGATCCAGAAGAACATCTCCAGGATCTGCCACGACCAGGTCCGCCTGCAGGACGTCCGCTGCGGCATCGAGGGGCTCATGGAGGAAAGCGACCCGTTCTGCTTCATCCAAGTGAGAGGCATCATTCAGTGCCATTACATTTTACTCGTCTTTGCTGCGCGGGCATTTTTCGCAGGTGTAATCTGTTTTCTAAAAAAAAACAGTTTCAAAATATAATGTTAAAGGTCAGTACTGGCGATTTTGTATGTTTTAGCCCAATAAATACAACCATTTAAGCAATTTTGACGAAAAAAAAAATGGTACGTCGTTTGCTGTGACAGATTACTCACCTCCAGCGCGTTTCAAGTCTCTACAAGTTCATTTCAATAGCATGCTGGAACGAACTGAAACCAATGGTAGCCTGGAAGGTAGGAAAAACAATGCTAATATTTACGATTTGGTATCATGATCGAATCTTGAGAAATAGTTGGTAATGAAGTAACGCAGTGTATACATTGGGCTACAACATGCAAAATTGCCAGTATGCTCCTTTAAGGATTGCAGCAGATACTGTACATTAAAAAAAAAAAAAAAAAANCCCATTTTGCATGTTTGAGCCTAATATATTCAATTTTCTTACGTTACATTACTGACAATCATTTCCAAAGGATAAAACTGTATTTCAGATTTCCTGATATTTTGCAGAATCTCTTAATCTTTCAAAATCAAATGTTCAACGATACACCCACCTTAAAAATCCATGTTTCTCCTGCTAATAGTTATGCAACCTTATAAAGTCAGTCCTTTAAATTTTTCGATAAACACAGGTCTTCTTTTGGGACTATATTCCCTGGTGGAGACATACATTCACTCCACACTTTTATTGAGCTTAAACACTAAAATTACATAACTTCTAAAAAAAAACCTGAATACACGTCTTGTTGGTGATGATGGATTCCTATCCCAAGAACGTTTCAAGTATCAACAAGTTGATTTTAATAGCAGAATGAACTGAAACCAATGGAGGTCTGGAAGGTAGGAAAAACATTTTTAATTCACCTTTCCAGTAGTATGCTTTGGGAAATGATTGTCAGTACCTTTACGTGTATGAAAATTGAATTATACTGCAAACATACAAAATGGATGGTATGGTCCTTTAAAAAAAATATATTTTTAACACATACCCTCAAAGTAACAAGCTAACTTTTTTTAAAGCTTCTTGTACATGAATGCCTGAAATATACAGTATTTGTGAATTTATATAATATGAACATCAGCTAGATTGACATATATGCATAATGTTCATTTTACTGACAACATTTGGCTGCATGGAAATGATTTTGGAGATGGAATCATTTTTTGTCTGATTTTTTTTTTTTTTTTNTTTTTTTTTTTTTTTCTCTCTCTCTTTTTCAGACCTACAAGACAACAGGAAAACAGTAAGCACTGCTGTCGTTACGCTTTTCTGCTTTAGCTGCCACGTTTTTAGGTTTGCTTCTGCTTGTTGGGTCCAACTCTGTTTGTGCAGTTAAAATAAAAACATAAAATAATCTTCATCCAAGGTGTGTGTGTGTGTGTTACTGTGTTTCTAGGTGCCGCAGGCAGCTAAGAAAAACCATGTTCTACCCAGAGTACGTCGACATGGAGACAGATGTTATTAGAGCGATGATGGAACAAGAAATGCGGAAGTTGGTTGAAGAGGAACTTCCATCTCAAATTGTAGACGCCATTAATTCACTGTGTAAGAATATTTTTTTATACATTCTGTTGCGTTAATCTCTGACACACATTTACGCTTTCCTGAGCATCAAGTTACATGAAATAATAATAATTAGTGAACAGTAAAATGGCAGCATTTAATAGTTAAAAAAAAAATCATGATGCTGTAACCCTCCTCAGGTCACCTTCCAGATACCGAGGAAGAGGACGACGAGCAGGAGGAGAACGATGANACCCTCCTCAGGTCACCTTCCAGATACCGAGGAAGAGGACGACGAGCAGGAGGAGAACGATGACGAGGCGGAGGAGGACGAAGACGACGAAGAGGATGACTTCGACGACAGCAGTGAGGAAGAAATCAGGAGCGAGGGGGAGGAGGAGGAGGAGGAGGAGGATAGGAGGAGGAGGAGGAGGAAGAGCTCGAATTGCACGACCTGAGTGAACTAATTGACGATCTCTTCAGCCCGGAAGAAGAAGAAGAAGAGGAGGAAGATGATGAGGATTAAAAGAAGGGGGAGTTGACTAAGCACACGGTTAAAAGAGTTTTTGTGTAATAAATAATAAAGACTTTGAATTTAATCGTCTCCTGGAGTTTTGAGATCTTTGCACGCAGCAGATTTTGATTGAAGCGATCTCAACCTGAAGCTCCATCTTCTCTCAGAACATCTCGTACACGAACCCGAGCAGCAGCCGCCGTTTTGGCTCCTAACCTCAAAATCAAACTCGGACGAAACACCGGATGACAGCAGAGATTGGATTGAGCTGGACTTAGAGGTGGGAATCTGCCAACATGAATCTGAAGCTAAACCTGCAACGCATCCTGCTAAACTTAAGGTGCTCATATCTAGCAGAAAACATTTGCTCTCTGAATGTGAATTTATTGGATGGAACAATGGAAGGACGCACTTCAGTTTGGAAAGTTAGCGACACCTGATGTGTAACACAAAACACTTTTTACCACTCGAGCTTCGTTAAAAATTTTTTGCTTACATTCCTTTGATTTTTTTTTTTCCATCTTTTTAAAAGCCTGTTGATCAGGATCCTGGAAAATGGGGAGATAAAGTTAACGAAGTCTGACAAATTAACAAAAGTTGCATTCTAGCAAATACAAAGTGGTCGCTTGAAGTGAGTCGTGTGAATTAAGATTAATTCTTTTTTGCCAGATTTGAACATGCTAGCCAAAGAGTGTGTGTGCGTGTGTGGGCACATGGATACTTGAAAGTTGTGGCTTGGCATGTTTAAAAAAATGCAATGTGTTTGGAATTTACTTAACAAGTTAAAACAATGCATTGTTTTTTAAAACAAATGTCATGTTCCTATGCACAGCTAAAGGACCATTCTGGAAATATCAATTTAAGGCGATGGGGAATTTTGCACTTTACTATCCAAAAATGTTACTGTATGTTAAGCTTAAAAAAATATTTGAATGTTAAAATGAGCTTTATTTTGATATGGGGTTGATTTTTTTTTTTTTTTNATTTTTTTTTTTTTTTCTTTTTTTTGTGAGGGGTCAGTCTTAAATAATTAATATGAATAAAGCATGTTGAAATGTGCACAGTTGTCCACTTGTCCTTGACCCCATACACTGCAAATATGATCAAAAACAGTTTGGAAACTGAAGTACAGTGTGCAGGGAATGATCCTTTAACAAAGAATTGTTCTAAATTAATAGAAAATAATAATTAAATTTTTTAAAACAATTTCTTGATTAATTTCATTTGATTAGTGACTGATTTGCCTAAAATAACAATTTCAATAAGTTTGATTCTCTGCAGAAATTTTCCCATCCACTGGGGAGCGCTTGAAGTACCAGAGCAAGAGTATAAGATAGGTTAAGACTAAAACTGATATAAGTACTTAAAACTCAAAGTCATTAAAGACGAGATGTGATGCTACTTATTACAACGTAAATAGCTGAAGTATATATATAAATATACACAAATGCAGGTGTACAAAATATTAGAAAATTTACAGTATAATACAATCCAAATAAAACTACAAACTACTTTCTCAAAATAACCATTGTATTTAAAATATCTGACAGGGACTAAAGAAGAACTCGCATTAGATCACACAGATGTTACCAGTTAACCCGTTAATTAGTCCCTATTGACAGTGGCTTGCGGCCATTAAACAATAAACACAATTCACAATTTATTATTATGATTATAATAATCATAATCATAATAATAACAATAATAATAATAATAAGTATATTTTCTTTACTAAAATGAAAGACTAAATTTCGTTTTACTCTACATAAACCACTGCGCACCGGAACCTTTATTCTGGATTATTCCAGCTACGAACATAAAGCGGGTCGGACCGGCTTCCTGATAGTCTTTCCATGCTAAGGTAAAGCGGTGTAGAATGTGTTCTGCCGGTTTTAATCTAGTTTTATTTCAGTAAAAAAACTTTTTGCCACATGCTAACATCTCGGTGTGTTTTTCGTTGATATTCAGACAAACAGAAGTTGAAATATGAATCCATTATTTCGAAGGGTAAGATTATTTTTTATAATTTTCCGCTTGAAAATTAGCTTCTTAGCAGAGGTCACACAGCACTAACGTTTAAGCATGTTTAATTTTATTTATTTATTTTTTTTATTGTAGAATCAAGCTCTTTAAATCTGCTTTCTGCCCGTTTACAATCAAATCTGAGTCTAAGACGTGCCTGTATTACACGTTATCACTTAGTGTTTTTATGTTTGAATGTCTTCGTCTTACGGTTGCAACTCACCAGATAATCATTAACGATTGTTAACGTTTATATTTTATTAATCACAGTTCACAAGATGTTGGGAAGCAAAATAGTTGCCAGACAAAATTCTTTATTTTGTCTGACCAGCAGTCAAAAAAGAAAAGTCATCACATGGGAGAAACCAGAAATAATTTTTGAGTTTACTTAGAAGTTTTATGATTAATTGCTGATTGACATTCTGTTCCTCAGCTTATTGATTATTTGATGAATGAATTCTGTTTTGACCAGATCTTGTTTTTAAGGCTGAAAGCAGAACGTTGCACCTTAGCCCGACCAGTATTGGATTTTGAAATTAAAAAAAATGAATCTCTCATTTAATTGATTTTGTCTAGTTGCAGGTCTCCATCACACAACATTCACTTACGTTGAATCAAGCAACATCATTTTTATGCCGGTAAGAAGTGTTTTTTTTTTTTTTTTTTTTTTTTTTTTTTGGTAGGTGTATAAATAAAAGCGACAGTTATGGCTGAAATTATACTATATCAGCAAATCATAACTGATGAATTGATGGCGGTGTTTTTTTTTGTGTGCATAATATTATTTATTAAGATCAACCACATTGAACACAGCAACAACCTTTCTTCATTAAGAAAAAAAATCTAAAATAAAACATAAGTAGCATACGTATTGATATAACCTGGAAAGCACAACTAACAAAGAAACAATTATTCAAAACAGTTTCTGTTTTTGCCTAATACTTGCAATATTTTATTTAAAGGGCCGCAGCGTCTATCCAGCCTCCTGCATGTGGTAAGTATATTAAAGATAAATACATTGTCTAACAGAAATGGAATATGCAAGACTTAAAGGACCATGCTGGTGGTTTTGCATGTTTGAGTCCAATATATATGTATATACACACAATCCTCATACATGTTACTTCCATTTTCCAAAACACACCCAGCAGCAAAATATTAGAATTCTTTCTCCTACCTTCCAGGCTGCCATTGGTTTCGTTCATTCCAGTATGCGATAAACATCAACTTTTAGAGAGTTGAAACGTGCTGGAGAAAAGTAATCCAGGGCAGCAAACACGACGTCTGTTACATTTTTGTCAAAGTAATTTTATTTACAGAGTTGAATGCAAGAAAATGTGTCTCTGCTACGGAATATAGTCCCAGGCAAAGAGGGTTTTTACTGAGAAATTAAAAAGTCCATCCCTTCTACAATCGTGCATTGTTAGCAAGCAAAACATTGAATTTTAAGGTGTGTATCACCTGAACATTTAATTTTGAAAGATTAGGGCATTTGTCAAAATAACAGGAAAACTAAAATATGGTTATCAGTAACATAATATGTATATGGGTGGTCTAAACACACAAAATCACCGGTATGTTCCTTTAACTCCAGCGGCTCTGCAGTGTGTAAGCTGTCATGTAACAGGGTTAAATTTCTTTGAGCTGTGTGTGTCTGCAGGAAATGGAAGACAATACAAATCCATGCCGACCCACGGGATCGGGAGGTGGAGGCATCTGTTACCCAAAGGAGCGGTAGGAATCTTAAAGGACCATACCAGTCGTTTTTGCATGTTAAGCCCAATAAATATTACCACATACCACATACCGGTACACTGCATGATTGCCAATCATTTTACAAAGCATAAAATTATCATTTTTTTTGTGCCGATAAGCATAATCTCTCAAACTCAAATGTTCACCTTAGCAGTCAGTATTTTTCCTGCTAACATCGATGCGTGATTACAGAAGTTGTTTCCTCCTCCGCTTAAATCAACTAACTTAAACCAAAAAAAAAAAAAAAANAAAAAAAAAAAAAAAAGGCGTGTAGTTCATTTGATGGATTACTTATCTCAAGCATGTTTCAAGTCTCTACAAGTTGATTTTTCTATCATACTGTAATTACAGTCTGGAAGTATGTTTTGAAAACTGGCTGGCAGTAATGTAACACACATATGGGTTTTATTTATTGACCTCAAATCTGCAAAAATCACTGGTATGCTCCTTTAAAATGGCAATATTGTTTTGTATTTGGAATGGCACATCATGATTATGATCCCATAAAAGTAATAGCAATAAGTCTCTCTGATGCTTTTTTTTTTTGTTTTAGCCCAAGAAGAAGAAAGACAAACATCAGATGAAAGCGANCTCTGATGCTTTTTTTTTTTGTTTTAGCCCAAGAAGAAGAAAGACAAACATCAGATGAAAGCGATCGTGGTGGCGACGGACATGGCGCACGGGACTCTGAACGTCAGCGTGTCGGGTTTTCACATGACGGTGGTGGAGCATTACTGCCAGTACATCCACAACCTCTGCAACCGCCTCCGCATCAACGTGGCTGAAAGGTGAGAAGACCTGAAGAAGAAAACCAAAAAAAAAAAAANCAAAAAAAAAAAAAGAGACACGAGCGCAGGAACAAGGTCAAGTAAAATGTAACACGTTTACGTTCTCGCCATTCTTCGCTTTCAGCTACGCTTTGCCGACCAAAAGCACGGAGGTCATGGTGTTGCAAGAACAAGGCACCAAGATGTACGTGGACGCCGTCCTCAAGACTCACGAGCGAGTCGTGCAGGTAAATTCAGGTTTGCTTCTTGGACACGTTTTGCGTTTCTCTTTGTGTGCTTTTTTTTTTTTTTTTTTNTTTTTTTTTTTTTTTTTTTAATACCATAAATCAGGGCTCTTCAACTGTTTCCTTATGAGGACCAGATTCTCCAAATGTAAAATGTACGGGGGCCAGGGTCAGATTGGGATCCAAATTTTTACTGGGGCCTTAAAGTATCTATNGCCACTGATGCTGGAGGTGAATAAGTCCGCTGTTTCTCCAAGAAAATTATGAAAGAAAAAAAGTTTGCTTGGTTGAAGTTAATTTTAATTAATATTATATTGTGTAGTGCGACCAGCCCCTCTCCTGACGCCAGTCCAACCCTGACGGGGGGCTAAATATTTTTCATAGAAATGATCTGATCTTAGTACTTAGTTGAACATGGAAAACAACACTTAATACTGTTATCAAAGTATCAATTCACATATCAAAATGTGAAAAGCAATCACTTTTGAAACTGAATAAATCCATCCTTCCTCACTTTGTCATCTGTCACCATCATGCAGCCATCATGCAGTCTTTCAGCCTCAGCAGGAACGGCTTTTTCTGTTTTGTAAGAATCCCTGCCGCACAGAGGAAGGCTGCTGCAGCCTGTCTGCCTCAGAAAGGAGCGGACCTGACAGCACATCTCTGCTGTCAGGTCCTGCGCTCACGGCCAGCGACTCGTTACAGAGCAAACATCCTGGCTTTGAGCCGACATTTACAAACTGATATTTCTCAGTCCGCTCATCCTTGAACTTCTGTTTTCAGCGTCGACGTTTCTCTTCTTTAAAGTAGAGACATTTTGTAGGTTTTTTAAAACATGCTGAAAAGTTAGCAGAGTAACAGTGAGCAGTTCGTGCTTAATCTGGCGTCATCTCAGGTGGCATAAAGAGGAGAAAATACAACGGGGCGCGTTCTTGGCCAAGAAGAGTTTATTCATGATTTTTTATTTTTTTTTAAATCAAATTTAATTTTCAAAATCAATCCCAAGGCCAGATAAAATAAAGTCAGGGGCTGTATTGGCCTGGGGGCCGAAAGTTGAAGAGGGATGCTGTAAATGCTCGAATGAAAAAGGTTATTCTGAGACGCATGAGGCTCCTAGATGGAAATTTGATATGAATTTTAAAATTCTGGGGGAGGAAGCTGCAAGTACTGATCCGAAAAGAATTGGATACTTACTTCTTACATAAAAGTAGGAAGAGCTCTCGCTAACAGACACGAGGGGAGCACAGCTAACTGAAGATAAACAGTAAATTTAGCAAAACAAATGAACACGGATCAGAAAATAAGGGCTTCTTTCTAAAACACATTTAACTATAGCTTAAAGTTAGAAAGAAAAGCCTGTCTCAAATAAAGGCCCCAGGCCAGTTTTTTGAGCATTTCCAGTATTTAGCTGTAGAATTAGCCAGATTTGCTGGTTGTTATTCATGTTGGCATGATTCTTGGTTTCAGCTCAGCAGTCTGAACGCCACGCTGAGCTCCATCTTCCTGGATGTGCTTTTAAAGAATCAGCCAGAGGGAGTTCAACTTTCTGTAAAGGAGGCGAGTAAAGAAGCTTTATCACCGGGAATTTCCACTAAGGATTCATGATGCATTTACAGACCTGGAAAAGTTTTGGAAATCCCATGAATGTTGCATTTTTTTAGGAGATTATAAACTAATAACAGCCCACGTTGTTTAACGAGATCTGCTACAGTTAGCCATGAAAAAAGAAAAGCAGTATTTTAACTTTTAGTAAAGAACTGCCTATGGATAGATAATATGATTTTGAAGCTGTTGAGTTTAACTATTTTATTAATTTGTCCTCCCCGTTTCTCTCGTTCTCCAGCACACCGAGGCGGATTACCAAGCACGTTTCAAGTCGCGTCCGGAGCTGGAGGGCCTCCTCGCACAGATGAACCAAAAGGACATGTGATGCTCTTAAAGTCACATCTTTGTTCCCAAAACCTCCATGTGACAGACTGAGACCTTTTAGCAAAGTATTGCTTCTGATTTACCCTGACATTTTCCTCAGGGGGAAGCTGCTTGAAGTGCTGGATTATCTGCACTGAAATAACGGCACATAACCGTTGTTCAATTTTAATTTGACTGTTTCAGCAAAAGCAGATTGTGCAGGACGTCTTATAATTAAAGGTAGATCATTTTATGCACCAATGTAGTTGAAGTACTTTTTCTCCTGAAAACAAGTGAAGACAAAGGTATCAAAGTTTTTATTACCTCTGCCAGCTCATGTGATCACTGTGATCATATTGCATTTAGCATATTGGTAATTCAAGTCACAGTAATCAACATTAGCTGCATTAACAAGATGATTAATGTCATGCAAGNGTATTGGTAATTCAAGTCACAGTAATCAACATTAGCTGCATTAACAAGATGATTAATGTCATGCAAGAAAAAAAACTTTATTCACCTGTTAGCTGATCATTTCCATTCACAAAGCTCGCTTTGTTGGGTGCTGCCATGTTGAGTAAGGTCATACTTGTGAAGTCGGGTAGATAATTTTGGTCTGAGTTTCCTAATCAGAGCTCCGACTTCCTCTGTGCCTCTGCTAACAATCACATCAAATCTTTTGAGGACATTCATCAGTACAAAGAACAGATCAATCTAGCGCATTTTTCCACGTTGGAAGTGGAAAAAATCCAACTTCTGAGGTAACTCGAACCTGTGAGAGGTGTTTTTGCCCTAAACTGTGTCTGACAGGTTTTATTCCACAACAGAAGGTGAACTTTGCTAAGCTAAAATTTGCCAGCAGGGGGCGCTTGAAAAGCACTATTGTTAAGAACTTACCAAACATACTACTACTATTACTACTTCTAGAATGTGTAAAATATAAACAATTACTAAAAGAGGTAGGACAAGATAGCTTAGGTCATTAAAGGAACATACTGGTGATTTTGCATGTTTAAGCCCAGTAAATANAGGACAAGATAGCTTAGGTCATTAAAGGAACATACTGGTGATTTTGCATGTTTAAGCCCAGTAAATACACGTTCTATTACTGACAACCATTTTCCAAAACATGAAGCCCTGTTTTAGTTTTCCTATTATTTTGGTTCATGCCCACATCTCTCCAAATCAAATGTTCAGGTGATATTTACTGGGCTTAAACATGCAAAATCACCAGTATGTTCCTTTAATGACCTAAGCTATCTTGTC
>VXCM01010719.1:10000-19078 GCA_014773175.1 Lucifuga dentata | reverse complement strand
AGACACACAGAGACAGACACACACAGCTAAATGTTATAGCATGCTGATCAAAACAAATGAGAAATCGTTTCTTTAAAGGTGACATCATATTTATAAATCTTCTCTGTACAAATCTCTCCACTGCAGCACCACCGTGCACACTGAGTCATAACAGCTTCTTTTACATCCTGTCTCTTTAAGTCCCTCAATGATGTCAGCATGTTACACAAGTGAAGGACCAATCAAAACAAAGCTTTTGGTTGTTCTTATTTCTACAGACGCCAAGTTTGTTCAACACAAACTCCTGATGACGAACTGTAGCCGTGACGGACACGAACCCGTGAAACAGTTCATGCTAACATTTCATGCTAATGGTTCATGCTAAGTTTTCATGTTAACGGTTCATGCTAACGGTTCCTACCTCTGCTGCCGTCCAGCTGTTTCCAAACTCTTGTGGTGTTGGAGAGTCGATGTTGTCGGGCGTTCGCATCTCATTCACCGTTTTCAGGTCAAAGTTCCCACACAGTCCACTGAGCTTTCCCTGAACACACACACACACGATACACAGATACACAGACAAACACACACACACACAGATAAACACANTGAACACACACACACACGATACACAGATACACAGACAAACACACACACACACAGATAAACACACATACACAAACACACACACACACACAAACAAACATACATACACAGACACACACACACACAAACACATGCAGACACACAAACACACACACACACAGATACACAGATACACACACACACACACACACACACACACACACACACACACAAACACAGGCAGACACACACACAAACAAACACACACACGCACAAACAACAACTTTCAACACTCCACTCATCTTCCTTCTGAGCAAACATGAGATTTGTGTTTTGGGTGTAAACAGGAAGAGGAGATCTGTCAATCATACGTGTCAGTCATACGTGTCAGTCATACGTGTNTGGGTGTAAACAGGAAGAGGAGATCTGTCAATCATACGTGTCAGTCATACGTGTCAGTCATACGTGTCAGTCATACGTGTCAGTCATACGTGTGCTTCATGCAGACTAACTGATTTTATTTGTATGTTCGTCAGGATTTTGCTGTTTTGTTTCTTCATGAAGCAGCAGGAAAAACGTTCTGGAAGTTCTGACGTTCCGCTGCAGCGGAACGTCAGACCACACAGCTTCCTACCTGCCAGCGAGGTCCGACCTGCACGTGCACGGTGGTCTTCCTGTCCCAGAGGACGCTGACGTCTTCCTCTGGGAAGTGGACGACCGTGAAGTAGCCGGCTGGCCACATGAGCATCGTCTGCTTCCTGTCCGTCACGCTGGACGGGTTCTGCAGGAAACATTACAATCTGACTGTAAAAAAATAGTTTTTACAAACAGAAAATAAAAGAAAATCTCAGATTCGACAAAATTCTTCAACACTTCAGTCGCGCTTCCTCTGTAAAAAAAAAGTTTGTAAAAAATGTTTCACCAGACAAATTTTGAACGGCCAGTATTTTTTTTACAGCGCAGTTTGTTTTAGGCGACAGAAGCCAAAATAAAAGTGTTCCCTGTGGGCGCCTCTAGTGGCAGAAAGGGGAATTACAGCATCATGACCATCGCCTAACACAGCGCTAACGTTAGCAGGCCAGAGCAAAGATAAGCTAACGAGATAAAGTTTACACAATTACACGAAGCTAAAATATACTTTCACACAGGAAGTGAGCCTGTGTGAAATGTTTTCTGCAGCAAAAGAAAATCATCTTCCACTCAAACATGATGCTAACTAATCCATGCCGTACATCCGTGTGCTAAGACAACTTACCGGTTTTCCCGTGTCGTCATCAAACACTATAACGGATCTGCCGACGCTGATGAGCAGAGATTTCCTGCAGATGACGCCGCTGTCAAAACAGTCCACGTTCTCAGCCGTCACGCTGAACATCACGTCGGCGCCGCTCTGTGGACACGAGAAAATGCCAAACAGAAACTCTCATCACGCCAAAAAGACTCAGTAATGTCCACATGTTCAGATGTTTTATTACATTTTTCTCCAGTTCGTCACTGAAGACATTTATTTTGTCTTTGCTGCAGAGAAACATTTCTGGTTTGTGGTTAATGTGCTAAAATGTGGGAAAAACATTTTTTGTGAAGGATTTATTTTCGGCACCTTTACGAGATAGACTTTGCATGCACCAACGTAGTCAAACAGCAGCCCATCAAACGTCCTGTAGTGACGATCGCCGTACACCGTGCACATGGATGGACACGGGTGAAACTCACACTGGAAGGTTCCGTGCTGACAAACGCTGCAAACACAAAACATGCAACACTTAGCGTGTTCCCAGATAACGGCCTCCATCTGTCGGACAGAAAAGCACCAGAAGCTGAATCGGCTCATCATTAAGCTGTCATCGATGTCTTCATCTTCTGTGTCCCAGGCTGGACGAAGACACAGAGACAGAGACCCCTGAGCGTTTCCTTTCAGCAGCGATAAAGAGTGAAGCCGAGTCGGACAAAGCTCCGCTCTGTTTTCCAGACCTTTTCTTCCCACAGATACCAGGAATTATGGATATCAGATGACAGCCAGACTCAGCGCTTCACGCCAAATCTGAAAAATCAGGACTTTGATGAAGTTTTGTCTTCATTGTCTCTGATAGTGTTTGTGAGAGTAAAACTATTTGTCTGCTGGAGAAAGGAAAGCAGATAAATACTATGATCTCACACACACACACATACACACACACACACCACATATAAACACTTTCATTTTCACACGTGAGCAGAGACAGAAATGAAGTGATAATAAGGAAGGTACCAGTGGTGGCACGGGGACGAGACTCGGTCGCCCGGATAGTATTCCTTCCCTTTCCACAGACACGGACAGGAAGCCGGCTGGAAGCATTCATCTCCATGTTTCAGCAAGCTGGGAACAAACAAGATTAACACCTTCATGTATGAAATATAAATTCCCTTAACCTAATATCTTCAGTTTTCATACATGTTATATTACTGACAATCATTTCCCAAAGGATAAAACCGTATTTCAGCTTTCCTGATATTTTGCAAAATCTCTTAATCTTTCAAAATCAAATATTCAAGTGATACACCCACCTTAAAAATCCATGTTTCTCCTGCTAATAGTTACACAGCCTTATGAAGTCACGGTCCTTTAAATTTTTCCATAAACGCAGGTCTTCTTTTGGGACTATATTCCCCGGTGGAGGCATACATTCACTCCACGCTTTTTATTGAGCTTAAACACTAAAATTACATAACTTTTAAAAAAAACCTGAATACACGTCTTGTTGGTGATGATGGATTACCTATCCCAAGAACGTTTCAAGTATCAACAAGTTGATTTTAATAGCAGAATGAACTGAAACCAATGGAGGTCTGGAAGGTAGGAAAAACATTTTTAATTCACCGTTCCAGTAGTATGCTTTGGGAAATGATTATCAGTAACGTTACATGTATGAAAACTTAATATATTAGGCTCAAACATGTAAAATGGATGGAATGGTCCTTTAATAAATCCCTGGATCTGTCCCAGAATCTAATTACTTATTCTTCTGCCCACTGCCTCACTTTGACCAAGTTTCACTGCAATCTCTTTTTGAGATATCCTGCTGATCTTAGATCGTTTGTTCTGGTCTGAATCAGGAACTAAATTGTTGGTTTGGTTCAGTTTCACACAGGAAAACATCCAATCAAACCAAAATCTATCAGCTAAAGTCATGTGACAACACTCTCTCTGCTGATTGGTCAGACAGAAACTCCAAACAGGAAGTAGTTTCTATCAAAGTAAATCAGAGTAACAAAGATGAATGTGGATCCTTTCCTGTCATAGCATCATCTGATCCATGAAGAAGAAAACTATGACAGCAGAAGCTGAATCACGTGTGGAAAACCACATGCTGCTTCACATGATGTGAAGAAGACATGCTGCCTTCACACGCTGAACATGCCATGCTGACAACATACAAGCACACGCTAACCTGAACACGTTCATCTGAACACGTGTTAGCTAAGGTTTATGTTTCCACCTTTAACAGCATCATTTGATTTGATCATCAAAGGTGGAGTTTACTTAACGTGACACACACACACACATTTCTGCTGCTAATCAAGCAATACATCAATGCATCAATGTAATGAATGATCTGGAGTTGGTTCAGAAGTCGTGAGAATCATGTTCAGACACAAATGACCATGTGGAAGTGGAGTGAGACGTGGAGTGAGACGTCCTCTAAGCACTCCGTGTGCTTAAACCAGCCCGTCTGTGTTTAATCTGTCCAGTCATCAGCCAGCTCGACAGTCGTGAGTTTTGCGTTCTGGCTGAGCAGCGATAAAGTTTTTATTCTAAAGAAGATGAGCAGCAGAAGTTATCAAACGTCAGAGAACAAATTCAGCCTAAAAGCCTCACAGCTCACTTCCGCTAATCATAGCAACTATGAGCTAACAGATGCTATCAATTTATAGCATCACCATCATTTATAGCTGTGATGTTCACTCCAAAAACAGATATGATGTCATGGAGCCACACAGGAAACGAGCCATGAAACACGGTAACGCTCGTAGCTACATGAGAAAATCAGAGTGNGAGCCACACAGGAAACGAGCCATGAAACACGGTAACGCTCGTAGCTACATGAGAAAATCAGAGTGTCAGGATTCTCAGAGACGGAGAGAGAACGGGCTTTGTGTTTCCGCTGATCGGTATCTGCTAATACCGGCTGAGATAAATCCGCTGAGACAGACTGAAGCTTCATCTGTGATCCAGCGCAGATAAAACGCTGCTAACAGTTTCCTTTATTCGCCCGCCAAGCTAACGTATCGATTACTGTGATCAAAGCATCAAAATGTTCGTGCACATCATGAATTCATCCTCATAAACACGGCTCTCATGCTGATTCCATCATGTCAGACATGTAAAAGTGGATGGCTGAAGTAACGGAGCTAATATCCTTAAAATATCACAACGTATTTCTGTGATAACGATATTCATTCGATATGAACAGCATAACACCGAACAACGTTGTCATGGTGATTTTAGAAGTAAATAATACTACAAACTGTACCAACCTGAGTACAAATGAAGCAGTGTAAAAGTAGAAATAACGAAATCCTGTTATATTTTAGTTCATAACTCAGATTAACTTCTAGTCTCCAATCTTTATAAAACATAAATAATATCAGCAAATAAAATGAGCTCAAACTTTAAGGTCACATGTAAACATCAAAACAAGTGAAACCATCAAACCGACATGTAAAATACATTCAAACTTCACAATAAAATCAATTTCTACTGGAAATGTAAGTAGAAACAAAATGGACGACAATCAAATGTTAGAATGTGTAAAACACACACACACACACACGGACACACACAGTGTGCAAAGCGGCTAAGCTAACGCTGTTCTTACATCTATATATTTCTTGTCAGGATGTTTTATATTCAGCTTTTTTAAAACTGTCTTTAAGCTTCTTTTTGCATGTTTGGACTGACATCATATATTTAGAGAGACAAAAAGTCACCGCTAAGCTAATTTAACCCCACCGTTAGCTTTTTCTGTCACAGTACAGCTAGCTAACATTAGCTGTTAGCTGTTAGCCTAGTAGCTGAACCGTTTCCAACAACAGGAAGCTTCTTTTAGGAAATAATTCATCAGACATTCTGACATGTTGATTTAGTTTCTTCTTGTCAATGTGAAAATTCATCAGTATCATTAATATCATGATATGACAGATTTTTAAACAATTACACCAGTATAATAATGAAGGATATGACATGCAAAGCCCTAAAGCATATTTTATTTAACTAACATTTATTATATTCTATGAAATTTTATGAATTCTATGAATTTTTTTGTCACTTCTATGCGAAGTGACAAAAAAAAAAGAAACTGAGTTTGGCACAAATTGACCTTTGCTTATTCTGCTCAGGTAAAGGATGAGACTCGTGTTCTCTGATACCATCAACAACAACAACAACAACAATAATAATAATAATGATGATGATGATGATGATGATCCTGGTCCATAGGGACATCCTGTCACCATGATGAATTTGACATTTTATAAAGACAAAGGTCAGTAATAGAAATGTCTTTTTTAAGACTGATGTAATAAGGTACATTTTATGTCATTAATGATCAATTAAGTCCAAATTTAACTCGTTTCCTGCCACATGCGGACATTTACCTTCATCATCATTAGTGTGTGTTTTTTGTGTTTTTTGTGTCTGTAGCTTGCAGCACCACTTCTGCTTGGTCTTTATTATAATCGTAAAGGATTATCGCTCTGGAATGCTGCACAGCATAGCTGCACCTGAAACTCCAGGTTCATACGAGTTCATGGGACTCTTAGGATTAATTGTTAGAGAATGAATGAACGCATAAACAAAGTCAGCCATTGAGAAAGAAAACACGATGAATTCTGCTGTCAGCATGTCGGCTAATTATTGAGCTTTTTACTTCCTGCTGCAGATACATTTCTCACAGCTTCCTGGGAATTTTTTCTGTTTGTATGAAAATCATTGAAGCATTATAATTCACATGAACAAAAGAAGTAACGTTTCTCAAACTGTAGGTGCTTGAGTTTGTAGTTTGGTGACAGCAGCGGCTTTTTTTCTGGCAAACCTCCAAAAACTCCTGGTTCTGTAGGCGGCGTTCTGAGCCCAAAACCACAGTAACGACTGTGATTCTGCTGCTGTGATGCCAGGAGATCCTATGTCCACTGGAACCATCATCATCATCATCATCCTCATCTTCATCGTCATCACCATCACCATTATCCTCATCACCATCATCATCATCATCATCCTCATCTTCATCGTCATCACCATCACCATTATCCTCATCATCATCATCATCATCATCATCCTCATCATCAGCATCATAATCACCATCTTCATCATCCTCATCATTATCCTTATATCATCATCCTCATCACCATCATCATCCTCATCTTCATCATCATCATCATCACCACCATCTTCATCATCATCATCATCATCATCATCCTCATCCTCACTGTGCATGGGCTCAATACAGACACATTTTCTTCCAGGACCAATCAGAAAAATATTCATTTCATGATAAGAACTCATTTTTAATTTAATTGTTTTACTTTAATTAAAGGTTATATTTCTGTTGATATTTGGCCTTTTTTTTTTCACAGCCCATTCTGCTTTATTTACCAACATTAGTGTAGGCTCTGTATGCTTTGGGAAATGGTTGGCAGTAATGTAACGTGCATTTGGGTAGTATTTATTGGGATCAAATATGCAAAACAGCCAGTATGGTCCTTTAAAGACAGCGGCGGCCGTGACATCATGATGTCATGATCTGTGTATTTGCTCCCAAGCTTCCAGGTTGGAAGTTGGGAAAACTGACCTCTGTGCCATCAGTCTGACTTCCACACTGTGTTAGCCAGCCGCTAACAGCAGATAGCCAGCTAGCTGCTAGCCAGCCCGCCCCCACACCTCCACGTATGAAACACTCGCTGTAAAGTGGTGTGACGTGGCATGGCATCAGGTCATCAGCCGTGTCGCCGTCACTGAACTCTCATCAGGAATCATCAGAATCATGACAGCTGAACAAAAACCTCTTTGTGTCCATATTTACCACAAAGTCACTCAGCTATCAGGTTCCTCACATTTTGAAAAGTTCTCTTGTGACTTTCTATGAGATTTCTGTGACTGCAAAGGTTGTCTTTCTTAAAGAAGCAGATGAGGATGAATCACGGCGGTGAGATCAGAGGTCATCTAAGGTGGAGTTTAGGTGGAGTGAACAAGCATCTGGAGCTTTTCATGAACACGGTTTCATGTGAGAACCATGAAACATGAAGGATTAATGATCAGGAGGCATGTTTGAGTGACCTGAACAAAGTCCACCGGTATGCTCCTTTAACCTTTTACTGATGTTAAATAGGAAAAGTTCCAAATATGTAAGAACCAGGAACTGATTTAAGGGAGATTCGTCTGGTTTTCCAAGTTAAATTCAGTTTGGTGTGTTTGGAAAGCAGCATTCAGAACAGTTTCTGCTCACGTGAAAAGTGAAAAATAACCTCTGTCATGAGCTCAGACGGGCTCAGATCACGATTCACCTGCATCACAGCCAAAGCAAGACTCAGCAGGTAGGAGGATTTAGTAATCCGTGATCCACACCGCACTCCTGGGTGGGGGTGGGGGTGGGGGGGTCAGTCAGGATTATCCTGATTTCTGTGCCAAACCTCAGACATTTTCAGAGAGCCTTTAACCAGCCAGCAGCCTGACCTCATCCTGACCTCAGCTTCAGCTTTCACTGAGCCCACACACTCATTTCTTAACCATTACTCACCAGGACAAAGTCACGACTTTTACACCATCGTCCTGCTTCACCGTCACACTCCTACACACCTCCATACCCAACAGCTAGCAATGAACAAAACTCTGCAGAGTAAAGACGTTTTCAGATCTGCAGATCGTTTGTTCTGGTCTGAATCAGGAACTAAATTGTTGGTTTGGTTCAGTTTCACACAGAAAAACATCCAATCAAACCAAAATCTATCAGCTAAAGTCATGTGACAACACTCTCTCTGCTGACTGGTCAGAAAGAAACTCCAAACAGGAAGTAGTTTCTATGGTGTCAAAGTAAATCAGATGAACACGTCATAGCATCATTATGACAGTAGAAGCTGAATCTGACTTTTGTGTTCAGAACTGAAATAAACAAACCAACGTCTGAGCAACAAAAATACAAAAACTCCACAGCATTCCTTCATTGTAGAGTCCTGCAGTGTTTGGCCCCTCCCCGGCCCCTACCCGGACCGGCCTACACAGTTCTGTCCGAACTCGACCTGAAGCCCTACACTTAATGAAATTCTCGGCCCCGGCCCGACTCCAGGCCCACTGTCTTTTTTTTTTTTTTTTNAAGTAGCGGCTGTCAGCTGCTGCTGCAGTGTTCAGAAAACAGCAATGCTGCAGTTTCTGAGCGCCAACATGTGAGCAGCACATGTTGGTGTGTGGAGGATGCGTGTTACGATGTGAGTGGAGAGAGGAGGGAGCCTGACTGAAGCTCTAACTCATTGATCATTTCCTGTTTG
>VXCM01010719.1:0-5000 GCA_014773175.1 Lucifuga dentata | reverse complement strand
AAGTAAAGATGTGCATACTCACCACAGTCAGGTATGTGAGATCGGAAGTCGATGATGACGGCATGCCGGCGGCAGTGGCGTGTGTAGTGGGCGAGGGCGGAGCAAAGGCATGGCGTCCCACACTTACAGGTGTCTGAGCGGCACTGCTGATGGAAGGGCGTCGGGCTCAGGTACTCGTGACAGGCGGAGAACAGGTCCTGGTTTAGTATGTCGCACATGGCCGAGGCGTAGGACGCTGAGCGGGGGAGGGGCGGGACAGAGTCAGAAACAACGTCCACCTCACCTGCCAGACCACGCCTACACGGATTTATTTAGTCACGCTGTCTGTGGGCGGAGCTTTGAAGGAGCAGACCAGTGATTTTGTGTTTGAGCCCAATACATACAACCTGAATACACGTGAACATGTTACAATAATAACAACCATTTTACAAACATGCTACAGCAGAGGTAAACATTAGAATTGTTTTTCCTACCTTCCAGACTGACATTGGTTTCAGTTTATTCCAGTACAACATAAAAATCAACGTGTAGAGACGTGAAACGTGCTGAGATAAATAATCATCACGGAAAACAACACGTCTGCTAATTTATTTGTTGAAGTAACTTAATCTAACTGATCAGACAGAAGAAGAAACACGAGAAAAACAGCCGTGTCTCCGTGTCAGAACGCTGAGTTTTCAGGTGCATGAATCATGTTTACACTCCTGATGTACACGTCAGTCAGAGCGACACGTGATGGCGAACATGGCTGATATGAGCGTCTTTCTGAGATCACAGCATGATTTTACAGCATGTGTCATCACAGGAAGTCGCTCGACGCACGTTATGAACTTCTCCTCCATTTTGTTATATTCTATTCTCTCATTGGTTGTACAGTTTGAAAGGTCAAAGTTGAATGTGGTGAACACTGAGTGTCGCTCAACATTCCGCTCAGCTTGCAATACACACTAATGGACAGCTCAACTGAGCGCCACGCTCAGCGCTGATCATGTGACAGCAGCCTGAGTGGGCGGAGCCGCTGCTATGATGTAGCAAAGTTCATGTTAAGTTCACGTGTTAAGGTTTAAATCTTTTATTTGCTGCACCAACATTACACGCAGACATGAATGTGAACATCTTCCTGTTCTCTGGTGAAATGAAGCTACAGGAAGAGGAAGTGGAAACTGACCGGCCTGCTGGTGCGAGTCACATGGGTCCAGCTGAGGAGGCGGGGTCAGGTTAGGCGAGCAGGAAGACGAGACCTTCCAGGCGTTTCCAAACAGCTGCGGCGTGCTTTCTATCATACCTGATGGAGCCCTGAGCACACACACACACACACACACACACACACACACACACACACACACACTCACGCACGCACGCACACATGCACGCACGCATGCACACACACACGCACACACACACACACGCACACACAAACACACCCACACACACAGTGAGCGGCGTGCAGGTTTCTGTAGATCCGTTTACAGCTGTTAGCCGCGTCCGGCCTTTAGCCTTTAGCTTTTAGCTGCACATTAGCATGAAGCTCCAGTTCCACTAACAGTAAATTCCTTGTTGCTTCAGCGAGTCCAGGTGCGCATTCACCTGTCCAGTCTAAAAGAGCCGATCACAGAGCGAGCCGCTTGATGCCACTCAGTGTGCATTACAGAGAGAGAGAGAGAGAGATAGAGAGANGGAGAGGGAGAGAGAGAGAGAGAGAGAGAGCACTTTTCCATCACCTCGCTTTCTCAGTGAAACAGGAGTATTCTCTCTTTCGTTTCTCTGCTGGGGGAGGGAGGGAGGGTTGTTAACAGAAGGCATGAAAAGGGTCAAAGGTCAGCCAGGACGCACTTACAGGAAGTCATCCTGAAAGTTGCCATTGAAAGTGCCGCACAGGCCGACCGTGTCGTCCTTCCAGCGCTCGTCAGCCTGCAGGTAGAGACGGAAGTCCTTCCAGCTGTACTGCAGCCGCAGACCGAACGCCGTCTTCACCTGCACAAACATGGAGGACAGCTCCTGGACGTGGAAGACATCTGGAACGACCAGACGTTCAGGATTAACACCATTAACACGTCTCAGCCTTTCAGACATTTTTAACTTATTTATTTTCTCTCTCGGCATCTGAATTTATTGTTTTATTAACTTTTGTTAACTTTCATGAGTTAAACGATGATTTTATGATGTTACAGAGTGTTTTATAATGTTATAAAACACTTTAAAATACTGGGTTTATAATAGAGTTAGTAAACCCAGGCAGATAAACAGGGAGGGCTGCGTCAGGAAGGGCGGCCGCCGTAAAAGCTACGCCAAAACAAACATGCGATCATAAATCAGACCGCTGCCGGTACTGTGGGTCAGCAGGGCGCCATGGAAACGAGGCTACATCTACGTCCAACGGTTCCTATTCAGAGGACAAGGACAGAGGGGACGGATGATCCGCTGTGGCGACCACTAATGGCAGCAGCCGAACGAAGAGGAAGAATAAAGAGTTAATACTGTGGAGTTTATTTTGTGTATTGTCTTACATAAACCTGTAGAATATGAGAAGCAATGAGAAGCGTCATGGCATTTTGGGCGTTACCCGTGTTACACGCTGGAGTTCCTCTGTGTATCTCTGATCATGTTTCTGATATGAAACAGAGACATGATGAGACAGAAAGACAAGACGTGCTGTGTTTGTCTTTGTTGTTGCACTTCCAGTAAAAAGAGATGAAAAATCAGCCGAATGTCACGTTATTCTATCAACACGCATGATTACGCCCGCTACATTTGTACCAGTGATTTTACAGCCCAACAAATACAACCAACATACATGTTACTGACAACCATTTTCCAAAACATATAACCATATTTTAGTTTTCATATTATTTTGCAAAAACCTCTATTCTTTCAAAATCAAATATTCAGTCCACCTTAAATAATAATCCACCTTAACGTAAAAAGCAGTATGTGGCCATCAGTCATGTAATGTCTGTGTGTATTTATTGGGCTCAAACCATCGTTATGGTCCTTTAACAGGAGTTTTTTTGCTGCTGTTCACGAGTGTGAGAAGCTGCAGGATGAAAAGAACAACACTCAGCAACACAATGCTATGCTAACCTAATGCTATGCTAACCCAATGCTATGCTAAAACAATGCTATGCTAAAACAATGCTATGTTAACACAATACTACACTAAAACAATGCTATGCTAACACAATGCTGTGCTAACACAATGCTATGCTAACCAATACTATGCTAACACAATGCTATGCTAACACAAAGCTGTGCTAACCCAATGCTATACTAACACAATGCTGCGCTAACCCAAAGCCATGCTAACCCAATGCTATGCTAACACAATGCTATGCTAACCCGATGCTACACTAACCCAATGCTATGCTAAACAATACTATGCTAACCCAATGCTATGCTAACCCAATGCTATACTAACCCAATGCTATGCTAACCAAGTTTGCTGCTGTATTGGGAACATTTCCATTCTGTCACTGAATTCATGGCATGATGTGAGCAACGTGAGAATACCGTCAGCGTACGGCAGCGAGACGCGGTACCGTCCCGCCATGAAAACCTCGCCAACATGGCTCAGCGTTAGCTCCGTCCGCGGATCCTCATCAACGACCAGGTTCACGGACTGGATGCAGGCGCTGTCCAGGTTCTGCAATCAGGACAAGATGGCTGCTAAAGAGCTCCAACATTCAGATACGATTCAGATACAGAACATGGGAAACGGAAGTGAAATAATGTGAAGAGAGGGAGGAAAAGAGGGAGGAAAAGGAGGAGGAGAGGGAGGAAGAGAGGGAGGAAAAGGAGGAGGAGAGGGAGGAAAAGGAGGAGGAGAGGGAGGAAGAGAGGAAGGAAAAGGAGGAGGAGAGGGAGGAAAAGGAGAAGGAGGAAGAGAGGGAGGAAAAGGAGGAGGAGAGGGAGGAAAAGCAGGAGGAGAGGGAGGAGGAGAGGGAGGAAAAGAAGGTAAAAAACCCAGATGTTTCTGCTGAAATCTGGATTATTTGATCCAGATCCAAACAACAAAACACATGTTTTAATATGTCATCAGGCTGGCGGTGTTAAGCTGCGTTCACATGTTGGGGGAGGGGCTGACTCTTAACGGTTTTCATGTCTGATGATTTCATCACAGAACAAAATGCAGCAAGAGAAACGACTGATTTATGCAATAATCTGAAATCTAAAACAAACTGAGTCAAAACAAAATAAAACAGGAAGTACAGATTAAATACTGGTCCTTTAAGTATTTCTAGATTTCTGACAGATTTGATGAGGAAATATGAAGCTGATTAAACTTCTGTGTTAACACGTTTCTCTGTTCCTCCTTTCATTCTAAACACAGAAACATGCAGAAACTCGTCTTCACACGGAGACACGACGTACTGAAGTACAATCTCAGGACTTTAACTCTGGCTGAAGTAAAGAGGTGAAGGTGAAGGTGAAGGTGAAGGAAGAGGAGTAACGGGCTCACCGCTCCACACGGAGCGTTCTGGATGGTGACGGTGAACTTCCCTGAGTTGTGGCTCTTGGCGAGGACGTACTGACATGTTGCTGGAAAAGTGTAGATCCGCCCATCAAAGGACTGGAAGAACATGTCGCCCGTCACCGAGCACTCGGCTGAGGAGACACGAGACACAAGTCATTTCCTGACATTAAACCTTCTTTCCTGTTTCCTGTGAGAATCATTTACTTTCCTTGTTCCATAACTAGCTGCCTATTTCCTCTTTTCCAAATTGGAATGTTTCCTCCTTCCTTGCTTCCTGACAAGGAGGTGTCGTCCATCCTGGATTCCTAAATAGAAAAGGCTCCGCCTTCCTTAAAGCGGACACGTCAGTCTTCCATGTTTTCTAAACAGGAAGCTTCTCCTCTGTTTCCTAAATTCTGCCCTTCCTGTCCCAAACTAAAGTCTTTCCTACTTCCTTTCTCCCTAACAAATTCATTTTCCCTTGCTCCCTAACCAGATTCAGATTCAGATTCAGATTTATTTTTGCCAAGTAGGTTTTCACATACGAGGA
>VXCM01010718.1:0-14867 GCA_014773175.1 Lucifuga dentata | reverse complement strand
GGGGGGGGGGGGGGGGGGGGGGGGGGGGGGGGGGGGGGGGGGGGGTTACAGTGGACCGGTTTATACGCGTAGATAAATATGCAGCCCCCCAGTTTAATTAGTCCGGCTGCAACCTTTGCTGTAATTTCTGTACTATGATCGTTCTCCTCTGCGTTGTTCTGCAGTAGGGTACGGAGGATTTCTGAAAGGTTCTGGTCCTCTGAACTGAAAATCACAGAGGTCCCCCCGCTTCAAGCACTGCGGAAAACTCTGGGAAAATAGTCTTAGTCATGCTGGTTTGTGCTGTTAAAATTTTCCTTTCCTGCAATCATTTTATTAAAGAGTATTTTATAGGTCATTCTGAGGTCACTCAGCCCTCCCAACCTGCTCCAAATTCACCCAAAACCATCATGAACGAAGCACAAACTAACAAGATCATTTTGGGTCATTTTGGAGCAGGTTGGGGGGTTGAGTGACCTCAGCATGACCTCTGAAATATTCTTTAATGTCTAAATAATGATGGCAGCAAACAGGTTAGCCGATTGAGTTTTAGCCTCTCTGCTCTCTGAGCTTTTATCCGTAAAACAAATCGGAGACGTCTGATGAAGCATCGGAGACAGACTGGTTGCTGTAATCAGCTGCAGAGTTTCCATGTGCGCAGTGGAGCGTGAGGAGGGCGTGCGGTCGACCATGTCGGACGCGGCTCGTTTTGATGACACGCGTGTCCCTGTTTGTCTGAGCTGCTAGAGAGTCGCTGCCACTGATGNGGCTCGTTTTGATGACACGCGTGTCCCTGTTTGTCTGAGCTGCTAGAGAGTCGCTGCCACTGATGCAAGACGGCCAACGCTACTGCAATCTATTCACCCAAACAGGAAGCTGCACGTATGAAGGAGCACGCAGCGTCAGACAGGAAACACATTTTTAATTTAAAAATTAAAATGAAAAAAGCAGAAAAACGTGGAAAAAATAATATATGAATCCAAAATTCACAGCCGTTAATGATCTGCAGAATCCGTCCGGCGTGGCTCAGCCAGTACCAGGAAGCTGAGTTTACTAAAGTAAAAATACTTTGCTGTTGAGTACCTGTACTTTACTCCAGTTTTTGCTTTACTGCAGTATATTTCTGAAATATGCTTTTACTCTGTTACTTTTCTTCAGTATGAGTTCCTTACTGCAAAATAAATTCTTAATAAGTTAACGGTGTTTGTTGTTTCTGGATTCTTCATATTCAGAGGCAGCAGACTAGCGTTGTTTTTTTTGTCAAAGTAAAATTAACAACGGATCCTTAATTACCTTTACTATTATGTGTTTTTTCTAATGGACACATTTTACTTGTAACAAAGTTTTTTTTTAATAAGACATCTCTACTTTTACTTAGAGGTACTTTACCCACCAGTGAAGAGTAAAACCAGACAATGACGTCACGAAATGCTGAAATACTGAAATTTAGCTTTCGTCGTACAACAGTCCGCATCTAAAAAAATATATATATAAATAATTAATCATCATGAAATACATGATCATAAAATACACATCAGTCTTATTTCATATTTTCTAAACCAGGATTCAATCTAATTCCCTTTAATAAGTCCAGCAGAGTGGAAACATAAATGTAAATGACAGCAAAGACGGCAGAACAGACAGGAAGAGATGAAGATTCCCTGCAGCGGATAATAATATATAGACGCATCTGACTGAGCGAAACAGGCCGCGATCCAAACCAAACTGTGGCTCCCTCGATGACTGGACTCTTTGACAGATGGAGCACAGGCTACTGCAGTGTTTAGTGGAAAAGCTGGCAGGTCAACAAAATCCTCTGAGCGAAGGAACGGAAGGAAGGAAGGGCCTTCAAAGAGAGCCAAACTCAGCAAGAGCTTTTCTCAGAAACGAAGGAAAACCATCAAAAAGCCGTTCGCCTCGTCCTGAGTGGAATCACCTCAGCAGCTGCTCCACAGCACGATTCTTCATCTCATCTCTGTCCTCCAGACAGGAAGTTACAGATGTTATGGCGAGAATTCATAAAAATGACGGTAACTATGATAGTAACAGTAACTGATGAAACTAATTCCTTGGGTATCAAAAATTATTGAATGACAATGCTTTTATTAAAAAATGCTTTAAAGGACCATACCGTTGATTTTACATGTTTGAGCCTAATATATTCAGTTTTCATACATGTTATGTTACTGACAATCATTTCCCAAAGGATAAAACTGTATTACAGCTTTCCTGATATTTTGCTAAATCTCTTAATCTTTCAAAATCAAATATTCAAGTGATACACCCACCTTAAAAATCCATGTTTCTCCTGCTAATAGTTACACAGCCTTATGAAGTCACGGTCCTTTAAATTTTTCCATAAACGCAGGTCTTCTTTTGGGACTATATTCCCCGGTGGAGGCATACATTCACTCCACGCTTTTTATTGAGCTTAAACACTAAAATTACATAACTTCTAAAAAAACCTGAATACACGTCTTGTTGGTGATGATGGATTACCTATCCCAAGAACGTTTACAGTATCAACAAGTTGATTTTAATAGCAGAATGAACTGAAACCAATGGAGGTCTGGAAGGTAGGAAAAACATTTTTAATTCACCGTTCCAGTAGTATGCTTTGGAAATGATTGTCAGTAACGTAACGTATGAAAATTGAATATATTAGGCTCAAACATGAAAAACGGACGGTATGGTCCTTTAAAATATCAAAGTATTTTGGGCAAATCCAGCCTATTATTTCATTGTTTAGTCTACAAAAGTCTGTGAATAGTTAGAAAATGTCTATCGTAAGTTCCCAGAGTCTAAAGTCACATCTTGAAATTGCTTATTTGGTCTGAAAAACTGTCCAAAGACAGAAAACGAGACAATTTACAGCAATATGAAAGAGAAAGATGCAGAATTTTTGCCATATTTCTTGTCAGATGGCTTTGACTTTAAAAGTTGTCAAAAATTCCATGGAGCCACAGGACATCTACTGGTGTTTTAAGGGTTTTTTGTTTGTTTTCTCCTGTTTGATGATTTAGTGAAATTTTCGGATGCGGCATCAGATTCGTTTCTTTTCTCATGGCGACGGTTACGACGCTAACCGTGCAGAGACGCAAGGGCAGGGCGACATCCGAACCTCTGGAACTTTCTACACAGGCATTTTTATCAGCTCTTCAAAAGCCTGGGAGGGTAATGAGGGGGTTTGTGTGATGTGTGTGTGTGTGTGTGTGTGTGTGTGGTAAATATAGGGCTGTGCGGTGGCAGAGAGCGAGGAGGTCTGAAGCTGGTTTTGCATTCATGGCGGGCCGCAATAAAAGAGAGCGGCTCTTTTTTGGGCGCGGGTAAGGGTGAGGCTCCGTTAATTAAGACAGAGATGTTCTAAACACACGGCTGAAAAAAGAAAGGCAGGCGAGGAGCGAGGGGAAGTTTTAGATCCATTGCCCTTTTCAACTCCTTTCTGTTCCAGTGCCTCAAAAGTAAAGCTTACGATAACAAATTTATGACATAAAGGACAACAGAAACTCCGACAGAACTTCCTTTCTACTTCAAAAAATCCAGTCACACCTCAAACAAAACTCACCAGCAGGAGTTTCAGCCAGCACATGCAGAGAAATAAAGGCTTTGCTGTGGCACAAAAAGTCAGAAATTCTTCCTCTCTCAGCATAAAAAGACGCAACATGAACACTAGAACACGGTTTAATGATACTAGCACAGCCAGTTCTAAACATGCATGTTCAGAACGGGCCGGATCTTTATGATGTGCGCCGCTTTTCCCCTTCATGCAAAGCTAGAACTTCATAAACTCTTCCAGCTCCGTTTCCCTTCAGTTCAACAACTAACTACTGATCTGTAACTGTAGATAACATCATGTTAGTGTAGTTGCTTTTGGTGGCTAACAACAGTAGCAGCACGGCGTTGTGTTTGGTGGCTAACAACAGTAGCAGCATGGCTATCTTAAGTTAGCAATGCTAGCTAACATGGTTTGCTAACAATAGCATTATCTCCTGGTAGCACTGTTAGCTGTTGTTAGCTCCAGTACAACATAAAGTTGAGCTTCCAGTATAGTGAAACATAACTACTTTTACCTGCACAGAACCTCAAAACTACTTCTTCTCAAACAGCTTCTGCACCATGAGCTAGCTTTGTTAGCTGTACAGGGTCGGGTTGAGACCGTGTTACTGGACCGGAGCGTATCCTGCCACACGGATTACTTTTTACTAGCACAGCTCAATTTGAGAACCACCCATCCAAATAACTTCATACGTGACGCTGCACGTCTTTGAGCAATAAACCTGCTGAATTACAGCTTCATACATGACGGGTTCCAGACATGTTGGTGCCACAGACAGATTTCTGCCTTTATAGATAGATAGAAATTGGATTTCTGTAACGTGTATGCTGGTTGCATTTATAAATGTCCAGCTTTTAACCCAAAAACTGGAATTCTTTTTTTGACAGCCTCTAATCATGTCAATAAATCTGTGTGAAATTATGTAATTAAATAGAAACGGTTTGTTATTAAAATTCAGAGAAAGATGTCTAGTTCGGCCGTTATTTCCTGGTTGTTGTCCGCCCACCCGACCTCTTCCTTCTTCAACATCACCACAGCGACGGGCTGTTTGAGAGGAGACTGTGTGTGTGTGTGTGTGTGTGTGTGTGTGTGTGTAATATTTAGTGATTATATGAGGATGAACACAAATAATATTTACAGTAAATGTCTTGAAAAAGTTCTCGTGACCTTTAACAGACTCACTTTTATTCTCCACATACTTATAGCGGTATTTTTTGTTTAATATTGATGCAGCATGTATGTGAGATCAAAAACAACCCATGAAACCCAAAGTAACTCTTTTCTTTTACACGTGAACCGTGTAAACTCAGCCCCTCCCCCTCCGCAACACACTGACCCACAATTCAGCTCTGCCTCTAAAAAATAGACGGAGATTTAACACCTACAGTGAAAGCCGAGGGAGAGGAAGAATGAAAGGGCAGGAGAGAGAGAGAGAGAGAGAGAGAGAGAGAGAGAGTCTTCATGGTCAAGGCTCTGGTGTTGATGTACGGTGGATCTTAGACGTTCATAGAGTTTCTCAGCCCGTTACTCATCAACAGCCACAAGAATAAACGACACAAAAATGCGAATTTTCGGATGTGAATTTGTTGCAGTAACGTGACAAATATTTTGCATGGTTTTCACGCCAAACACGCAACAAAAAACCTGAGTCAGCAACAACTGATGAGGTAAAAAAAAAAAAAAAAAAAAAACGGAGATTGTGTTCATCAAATAGGAAGGGGGCGGAGCCTGTTTGATGCAGGAATTAAAGCTTTATCAATTATTATACTTTTCTATCAGATTTAGCAATAAAGAAATACTTTTGCTTTTAGTGCAAAATTATTGAATTATCATAAGCATAAGGACTTTTAAAACTGGCAAATTTTCGAGTTTTAAAACTGGAAATAATGCCTCCCTCGTTTTGTTTTTCGTCTTATTTGGCGCTAACACGCCGTCGCAGCAACATGACATGCAGATGACTGAAAAACAACGTCTACAGCATCGCCTCCACTAAAAGCCTTAACCCCTTCCTGTCCGAGGTCGGCTCCTGAAAATAGCATCTCTCCCAGTACGCCACGCCGTGACATCAAACACAGGGAGGAGGATGGGAAAGATGGCTGCCAACGGTTTGCTTTAATCACATGGTGAGGAAGAGGAGGGCAGAGGCGCTTATTCAGGAGAAGAAGAAACACGGAGGGCAATTACACTGCAGAGCCACGATGATAAAAGATAAAAAAAATAAGACTAAGATTTAAAGAGCAGTGTGTGTGTGTGTGTGTGTGTGTGTGTGTGTCATGACTGGTCTTCTGTTCATCCAGGGCTTTAATTTTGTCTTCTGCACTGCTGACAAGCTGCTAGACTTCCAAAGATGCTTTCCATGCTTGTAAATATACACACTATCTCTGTCTCACTCACACACACACACACACACACACACACACTTTCCCTTGTACTTCCCTACAAACTCAAATAATCACAGCTGACAGGGCTGTGATTATTTGAGTTTGCAAATAATCACCTCTCTCTCTCTCTCTCTCTCTCTCTCATTATTTACACACAGTAACTTTCGTTCACACACACACAACCATGATATCGTGTTCTGATTCGTTAAAGGACAGGTTATCCTTCCAGACAAGGTCAAGAACACGGGACGGTGATTAAAAGAGGACGTCCCGATCCTCTTTCAGCAGCGTACTGATCATAAAATCCTGTCTGTCATTTTTAACGGGCAAATTTATAATCTAACGAGTCAATATCACGAGCCGACATCTTTAGAGCACAATAACTCCACAAGAAATCACCACAAGTCAAATAATAAACTCAACATCAGGAGAGCAACATGAAGCAAATAGTAATTATTTGTTATGTGTATAAAAAATAAATGCAAATTTAGAAGTTTGGTGCAAAAAAAAACAAAAAACAAAAAAAAAAAAAACGCTTTAAGAGCTGCAGGTTTCTTGTGCATTTTTATGTGCAACATCAACACTGTAACTAAAGGACCATGCCACCCATTTTGCATGTTTGAGCCTAATATATTTAATTTTCATACATGTAACATTACTGACAATCATTTCAAAAAGCATACTACTGGAACGGTGAATTAAAAATGTTTTTCCTACCTTCCAGACCTCCATTGGTTTCAGTTCATTCTGCTATTAAAATCAACTTGTTGATACTGTAAACGTTCTTGGGATAGGTAATCCATCATCACCAACAAGACGTGTATTCAGGTTTTTTTAGAAGTTATGTAATTTTAGTGTTTAAGCTCAATAAAAAGCGTGGAGTGAATGTATGCCTCCACCGGGGAATATAGTCCCAAAAGAAGACCTGCGTTTATGGAAAAATTTAAAGGACCGTGACTTCATAAGGCTGTGTAACTATTAGCAGGAGAAACATGGATTTTTAAGGTGGGTGTATCACTTGAATATTTGATTTTGAAAGATTAAGAGATTTTGCAAAATATCAGGAAATCTGAAATATGGTTTTATCCTTTGGAAAATGATTGTCAGTAACGTAACGTATGAAAATTTAATATATTAGGCTCAAACATGTAAAATGGATGTTATGGTCCTTTAAAAACACAGCAATTAGCATGCTAGCAGCTTTTAAGCATGCTGGCATTTCTTCTTCATTTTTTTCAAGTTTGAACATATTCTTCTTTTCCTTTGGGCTTTCCCTTCAGGGGTCACCACAGCGAATCATCTGCCTCCATCTAACCCTATCCTCTGCCTCCTCTTCTCTCACACCAACTAACTTCATGTCCTCTTTCACTACATCCATAAATCTCCTCTTTGGTCTTCCTCTAGGCCTCCTGCCTGGCAGTTCCAACCTCAGCATCCTTCTACCGATATGTTCACTATCCCTCCTCTGTACATGTCCAAACCATCTCAGTCTGGCCTCTCTGACTTTATCTCCAAAACATCTAACATGCGCTGTCCCTCTGATGTACTCGTTCCTGATCCTATCCATCCTCGTCACTCCCAAAGAGAACCTCAGCATTTTAGTCTCTGCTACCTCTAGCTCTGCCTCCTGTCTTTTCCTCAGTGCCACTGTCTCTAAGCCATACAACATCGCTGGTCTCACCACCGTTTTGTACACCTTTCCTTTCATTCTTGCCGAGACTCGAGTTTGAACATATTAAATATCAAAAATGTTAAGAATCAGGCTACAGCTCTCACACACACACACACCTGAACAGGCAGGTGTATTGTTATCAGCAGACGTGTCTGGGCTTGTTCTCCGTGTAGGAAATGTGTCAGAGAGAACTCGACTCAGACACAGATTTAGTCACGGATCACTTCTTTGCAAGTAGCTGAATCCAGTGTATCTGCAGTTCACCTGACGAGGAAACACACGTTAACGTCAGCTGATCCCATGCAGCTTTTCCTTCTGTTTGCATTTCCTCTGCACTCGCTGCAGCACAGGCCTCAAAACAGGTCACTATTTTGTCAGAGTTTGGAATAAAATGGCGACACCTTCATTTCTCTTGTTGTTCCTGAAAAGAGTGATAATCGTTAGCAGCATTAGCTTAAAGTAGCATAACAGGTGATACAGCCACCTTACAATTCAACGTTTCACTTTTGCACGATTGTAGAAGGCACAGTCGTTTCAATTCCTCTGTAAAAGCCATCTTCTCCTGGGACTATATTCCCTGGCGGAGTCATACATTTTGTCCTGCTCCATGTTGAATCAGATAAATTATCTTCGACAAAAAATATGAACGATGTTTGATTTGCTGTGATGGATTATTTATCTCATGCATGTTTCAAGTCTCTAAAAGTTTGTTTTTATAGCATACTAAACTGAAACCAATGGCAATCTGAAAGGTAGGAAAAACAAATCCAATATTTTCCGTCCAGTAGAATGCTGCGGAAAATGGTTGACAATAACGTAACGTGTATGTGTGTTCTGTTGTGTAGTTTTTGGGCTCAAACATGCAAAATCACCGGTTTGGTCTTTTCAATGTACCTGACACGAAGAAAACCCAAAGCAAGTTAAAATTCACCACACAATCCACCAGCCAAAACACCAGCTGCTGATCACCATGGCAACCATCCTCTTCCTGTAGCACTCCCCATTCGCCATTTAAATAATATATCTCCAATACTGTTACCACCTGCAAGCTAAGGTTAGCTTTCCACGTACGTGACAGAAAGCAGCAACCACCTAAATGTCACAGTGAGGTTAACAAATCTAAGCCCCTGCAAAGCTTCCAGCATTGAAATTTAACTTCATAATTTTTCTCTAAAAACAAAAATGTTGTCCAGAGGATTTTTTTTTTTTTTTAATACATTACATTAGCAAACGAACACGTTGGCTGTTGCTCAAGTCTTCAATTCCTAAAATCAACCGACGACAGAGAGAAAGCGCTGAGGCAACAACATGCGAGGCTGCGTTACGGATAAACCAATCACAGCAGCAACTGTGATGGCATCTACTCTTTAACTTTTTTATTAGGATGTGTGAAAAATAAGGATTTCAAAACAATGTCGGTCACTGGAGCTGAATGCACAGCAGCTGAATCGAACAATCCGATCAGCTAAACACCCATTCCATATAAAATTCTGTGAACATCATGGGTGTTTAGGAAGATTTAAATATCGCAAATATCATGTGAAATAGTTAGAAGATGATGATGCGCATCGCTAACAGTTGATGTGTTACTACTAGCTACCAATTAATTATTAGCTACTCTAAACACCAGGTAATTATGAGAAGGTAAGTAGCTTAAACTTAGCTAGGTAATTCACATTTGTGTTAAGCTAATGATTAGCATTACCATAACTTGGTAATCAACATTAACATTACACTAACATTAGTAGCGTTAGCATAGCTTGGTAATGAGTATAAGGTTGGGCTACCATAGTAGTGTTAACACTGGGTAGCAGTAGCAGTGTTAGCGCTAGGCTAACAGTAGTGGTCCTTATCTCAACAGAAACAAACAGAACATTACTATCAAAATAAAGTACTTAAATGTTACTGGCTTTTTAACAAATTAACTTATACTCATTACTTCTGTCAAATTCTACTGAAAAAAAAACCAAGATGACTAACTGCAATTTTGTCACAAAGCTAAGCAGCTTCAAACTGGATTTATTAAAGTATTCCAAGGTAAACAGGAAGTGATGTATTAGTGACACACAAAATTAAAGCCTTTAATTTGAACTCTGGGAAATGGAAAACTAAACAAGGCCATAACAGAGAGTTTCATCTTGAACAATCATCTAATGATTAAAGCTGCTGTGTAATCAGAGAGAAATTTAGAGGACAAGAAGAAGTTGGCTTATCTGAGCTAAAACTCAAAAGCTGCTTTTAATAATTCATAAAATACTGGCATGATAAAGGATTTTCACCCGACCGGAAAAATGCTTGGAATTCCCTCAGGAAGCAATACATGGTTGTCTAATTATTACAGATGATTCATGTATACAGTGTGTGTGTGTGTGTGTGTGTTTCTCTTGTTGAAGTCTGTATGTGCTTTTGAAGGCCTCAGGTCTCGGGGGACTTTGCAGAGTCTGCCCAGATACAGGAGGAAGTGCTTTGAGAAACTCTGGCCCAATCAGAGGTCTTGGTTCTGGTCAGCTGGTTGAGGCTCAGAGCTGAGGCCCAATCAGGCAGCAGGTTTGTGGTCAGGTGACGGCTCAGACCGGCTCAGTGTTTTGAAGCAGATAAAAACAAAAGCTAATGAGGCTGACAGCGGAGGCAAGCAGCCACTGAAAGAAACGACAGAGCTGAAAACAAGAAAAGGCAGCTTTATCATCCTGGCCTGGACAGATGGGAGCCACGGCAACAAGTGTGTGTGTGTGTGTGTGTAGGGCTACTATGGTAAAGTTAAAGATGAAGAGAGTGAACGACAGATGATAGCAAAGAATGAAAACAAGAAAAAAGTTCAAGAAACATTTGTGTGCAGAGAAAAGAAAGGAAAAGGAAAGAAAAGGCATTTCCACTTTCTGCAAACAATAAAGTATAAAACCTGCAGCAACTTTCTGTTTACTCTGTAATTCTACTGTTTCTCATATATAGGCAAAACTTGGGCAGCCCGTCCAGGTAAATGAAGATTCACCCAGGTAACTGAAGACCTGCCCAGGTAAATGAAGACCCACCCAGGTAAATGAAGACCCGTCCAGGTAAATGAAGACCCGCCTAGGTAAAGGAAGACTTCCCCAGGTAAATGAAGACCCACCCAGGTTTCGCGGGATGACTCAGCCTTAAAAAAAAATACACATTTAATGATGTTGTCAAACCACTGACCAAAACATTGTTAAAATGTGGAATAAATGTGTGATCTTATAGTCATTTCAAAGGTAAAAGTTTCCCAAAAAGTTCCCATGATTGGGAACTTTTGGTTTTGTCACTGGTAATCCATTTTACAGCAAAATCCCTGTAGACCAGCATCTATCTCCTTCCTTATGAGCGTACCGTAAATGCTCTAATAGTGGCGGCTCCTTTTTAACCAGGCTTTTATTCCAGCCAGGTCATTATTTCTAATTTTAAAATATACCTCCATGCTTCTCACCAAAGTTTCCCTCTGCTGTGTTATAGGTAATTAGTTTTCTTTAGTTTTCCTTTAAAACCCCACTGAGGCCAATGAAAACGCGCTCATTGTGTTACTGTGGTTGCCTAGCAACCAGTAGTATACAGCCTGGTAGCGGCCATTTTCAACNTCATTGTGTTACTGTGGTTGCCTAGCAACCAGTAGTATACAGCCTGGTAGCGGCCATTTTCAACTAGGTCTGAGTGTTTTTTTGCTTTTTCTTTGCACTTTTAAAGCCAAATAGCCATGTTAAACTTTTGATGGAGTCTTCTATTGTTCAGTTATCCTATTTGTTTTAGAGAGAGAGAAAGAGAGAGAGAGAGAGAGAGAGAGAGAGAGAGAGAGAGTAGAATAGGGACACATGGAGGAGGAGGGGGATGGGCCTGGATGTCCACCACCACAAATAAATGTTCAGCCTGTGGAAACACTGAATTCTACTGTTTGGTAAAAACACAAGAAAACAGAATTTACCTGAGAAACCACAGGTTTGATCCTTTAAAGATGACATGCGGTGCTTTTATTTTGTATAGTTTATTTACAGAAAATGCATCCAGTAAGACAAACCCGTAGATCTGAACTTCCTGCTACATTTTGTTTGGTCCTTTATTTCTGTAACATGTTGATGTCAGCGTGTAACGTGAATTTACATGCCTACACACCTGGTGAGACACACAAGGTTAGAAAGTGACCACCAACAAGGGACCCATGTCATATCAGCTGTGGGACACCCCAGACTCAAGACAGAGGACACGTCATGAAGCAGCTGAGTGGGACATTAGTGTGCGACATTGGCGGACATTGGTGGGAAATGGGTGGGACATGAATGGGACATGGGTTAGTGGGACATTAATGGGACATTAGTGGGACATGAGTGGGACATTGGTGGGACATGAGTAGGACATGGGTGGGACCTTAGTGGGACATGAGTGGGACATTGGTGGGACATGAGTAGGACATGGGTGGGACCTTAGTGGGACATGAGCGGGATGATAACAGGACATGAGTGGGACATGGGTGGGACATAAGTGGGACGTTGCTGGGATATGACTGGGACATGGGTGGGACATAAGTGGGACATTAGTGGGACATTGCTGGGATATGATTGGGACATGGATGGGATATGAATGGGACCTTAGTGGGACATGAGTGGGACGTTGTTGGAAAATGGGTGGGACATTGCTGGGACATGAGTGGGATGTTGTTGGGACATAGGTGGGACATGGGTGGGAAATTAGTGGGACATTGCTGGGACATAAATGGACATGGGTGGGACATAAGTGGGCGTCTCAAAAGGAGAAATGCTGCACATTTTAGCTTTGAAGTAAAAAAGACAAACGTCTCTTACAGTCAATCAAGAGTTTTTTTTTAAGTTTGAACGAAAAATAAACTACACACACACACACACACAAAATGTTATTTTCCCTCTCCAGATGGCCACCCATACAGTACCCCACCACACACACACACACACACACACAAAATGTTATTTTCCCTCNACACACACACACACACACACACACACACACACACGGCCCACCATGTCCACCAGTTTAAAGCCACAGAAGCTCAGACAAGCAACAACTGTCATTAAGATCCTCAAGCAGACGCTCAGAGTTAGCGTGAGTGTGTGTGTGTGTGTGTGTGTGTGTGTGTGTGTGTGTGTGTGTGGTCAGGGGGAGGGGCTACACTAAGCCAACAGGGAGTCTGGGTTGCTCCTTTATCTGACAGGCAATTAGTCCTCTTCTTGTGGAAACTCAACCCAAGATTTGGTCCAGATCTGGAAAACAGGAAGTGCTTCTCCAAACATGTAAAACACGCATGTTTTTAAAATGATTACATGAAAGCTCATCATTCAGCATATCTTAAACATGATTGCTCCACGGTATGAAACCATTTGGAGATATTTAACACGGCGATCTCACACTACAAAGTCAATATACACCTTTACCTGTTATTCTATTCGTGTCAGTCTTTTAAAATGTGGAGCTTTATTTTCTCCTGTTGCCATGGAAACTGCTGTGACAAACACCCTTCATGTCTCCAAAACCTGCTTCAACTTTTCACGCCAAGTTGCTGCCTGACAGACTAGCATGTTATTTTAGCGACGTAGCATGAAAGCGTAGCCGTTAACAGCTACTTACGGCAACGCCTTATCGTGAGGATCGTAGCCTGTTTTGTGGCTAGCAGTGTAGCATCTAGTCATCATCTTCTTCTTCTACTGCTGCTAAACTGTAGCCTGCCAAAAAAGGCTAAAAGTGAAGAGTACCCTCGTGTTGAAAATTATATTTTTAAAGAACAACCTAGCTAAAATAATACACAGCCTATGTTATCAAATAAACTGAAGTCATTAGAGTAGCGTGTAAAGCAACACGTAAGCTATTTAACCCGCTAACCACCCACTCAGACCACATGACCTGTGTCTGCAAGCGGTAGCAGCCATTTCTCTGAACACAGAAGCTGTCAGTGGGTTTTATCAGCCAGGAGGTCAAAGATAACAGAATGAAGGGGCCTTTGTACCAGATGCTGGCTAAAGCTGCAGAAAATCAATAAGGGGGCGGAGTCCTNTCAGACGTGTAACTGATGTAATGACCTTGGAAATATGGCGGTGTGTGTGTGTGTGTGTGTGTCATTAGAGCTGCTGTTTTATATGTCTTTATGTGTTTATTTATTTAATTAAGCAGTTTATAGAATGGTTACAGGTTCCAGTAAGAGCTGAACGTTTTAAAGGCTTCATGATGATTAATAGAATAATTGAGAAAATAATTGTGATTAATTGTTCATAATTAATTATGAACATTCATTAATTGTTCAATTAATTGTTCATATTTTAAGTTGATTTTCGAGAGGCAGGATTTGAAAAAAAATACGTCTGAGAAATACTTCACAAATGTTTTTCCATTTTAATTTTCCATACATGAAGTGAGATGTTTAGCCAATCAGAATCAAAACCTGAGAGGCTCCACGTGTCACATGACAAAGATTAGCCAATCACGTCTTTTACCGTGTAAATTCACACATTTATGAGTGTTATTAAGTGTTATAGCTGACATAATTAACTGATTAGTCAGAAGAAATAAAAATAAATCACATGTTCCATATCAGCATAAAATCAATAACTGAATAAAGACTGTTAGCATAACGGAGTAAAAACTGTTGTTTAATTGAAGGTGAGAATAATCGTTAGCTCTGGTCGTGAACATGGAACTACACAACTTCTCTGTTATAAATCCCAACACGCTAACTTCCTGCTGCGACCAGGAACAGGTTCCACTTCCTGTGATCAGAAAGGTCACAGGAGCGGCGCTGCACTTCCTGTGCTGTGAAAGGTCACGGCAGACAGAGTAACATTCCAGCATGAATCGCCGGAAGGCTGGTGATGGAGCTTTGCACGAGCGTGTTCCTGCTGAGAGAAGTCCTCAGGTCGTCTGCAGAGCAAAGCTGGACTATAAACAGCTTCACGCATGATGAATAAAAACCAACAGAACAGAAACGTGGTGCTGAACTCTGAGTTTACTGACTCATCCTTCATCAAACGCTCTGTTAGTTTTGACTTTTCAGCAAAGCTCCAAACGTTCATCTTCATCGCTGAAGCAGCTTTTAGGCAGCAAGCGGCTCGTCTTCAGACCGCCTGCTCTGAATCAGAGACTAAAATGTTGGTTTGATGCAGTTTGAAACAGGAAAACATCCAATCAAACCAAAATCTATCAGATAAAGTCATGTGACATCACTCTCTCTGCTGATTGGTCAGACAGAAATAGAATAGAATAGAATAGCTTTATTGTCATTATACGTAACATAATGAAATTACAGGTGCTTCTC
>VXCM01010714.1:0-20056 GCA_014773175.1 Lucifuga dentata | reverse complement strand
CATGTATGAAAATTGAATATATTAGGCTCAAACATGCAAAATGGGTGGTATGGTCCTTTAAGAAGTTATCAGTGCTGTCCTGTAATCTTGATCACATCACAAATGTGTTAAGATCCACTAAATCAGAGCAACAGGTCACCTCTCGCTTTCATCTGCAGCCTTCTCAGCCTCCTCCAGTTTCTGCAGGGCGGTGGCCAGTCTCTCCTGCGCTCGGTCCAACTCCTCCTCCACCAGCTGGATGCGTCTGTTCAGGGAAGCCACCTCCGCCTCCGCCTGTCACAGGTAAACATGAACAGGACACCTTCAGCTCTACACGCCATCACCAAATTACATATAAAACTACCATTTGCTCATTCGGCGTAAGCGTGGCTCGATTCTTAATTTAATTCTTAATTTGTGTCACATTTGATACACGATTTTCTGAGACTCTACATCATCAACATGATCAGTTATTGACCAAAACACCTATGATATTGTATCTATATAAAAAAAAAATCGTTTAAATTCTGTTTAGTTACATAAATGCCTGATGTATTAAATGTGATACAAAAAAAAAAAATCATACTGTGTATACGCAAAAAAAAAAAATTTTTTTTTTGGAGTTTGTTGAAGGGTTCAATAAAGAATAAATTGCAAAATATTACAATTTTCTGATAATAATTTCATGGGTCAGGCTTTACAGGGTTAAGCCGTATTGAGAAACTAAATAGCTGTTTCAACTAAAAAGCTGTTATTTCTGAGCTATTTTTAAAGTCTCATCAATTCTATATAATAAAATAATCTAATTAATCTTACAGCAGGCAGGACATGTATAACATACTGAAGTACACGACACTTTGTGGAGACAAATGCTTCAATATGTCGCAGCACGCAGCAGCACGTTCTCGCCATCCTTCCTTTTTGGTAGACGACAAGTTGCAGTTTATTCATTATTCGTTTTGGACTGAAAGCTTTTTTCAGCCAGTAGCAGTGTGTCGTCTTATGTGTTACCTTCTCCACGTCTGGCCACAAATCAAACACGCACGGAAAATGCACATCTGAGCCAATCAAAGCCTAGTATCATTGATCAGTTAGCATGTGTACATCCACAGTAAAACTTCAATTCAACTTGAAGTCATTGTAAATCAACGAGTAACAGATCTGGATTATGTATTTGTAAGTCAATTTACTGAAGCTTGTAAACCCTAAATACTCAAAGTCTGGCTCTGGGGCCACATCCGGCCCTCCATCGCAATAATGGTGGCCCCCAAGTCATTTAAATCCCAAATGAAATATGAGTAAATAAATACTATTTAACAAATTTATGGAATTAGAAAAAATATATATTTTACTTGTGAATTAACAGAACACAGCATGATGGGAAATAGCTACGTGACTGTTTTGGATGCATGTTTGTTGTCTGTGAGCCCCACAAGTCTGTGAAAATCCATCCATGAAATCCATGAAAACAAGCTAAAGATTCCTTGTTGTGCTAACCTGCCCATTAGCAAACAAAAATAAGTACTTCTAGCAAAAAAAAGAGAAAAATTGATTGTGAAAAAAACCAATTCTACACAAAATGGACTGAGGATGATGCATTTATATTAGCATTTTCTGCTAATGCTAAACCACCGTGTTTAATCTGCCAAACAACAGTTGCTGTTTGCAAGGCTGCTAGCATCAAGCGCCGCTATGAGACAAAACATGCTAGTGTTCATTTGGCTTTTCCTCCTGGCAAGAACAGAAAAGACCTTTGCTCTCAAGTTTTTGAAGACAAAGATTTCATGTCCTATGTTGCTTCTTATGCTTCTTACTAGTAATAAATAAACAACCTGCAGCTTCCAGGTGGAGCAACTAATTAAGGATTTTTTCCCACCGGCTCCTGGCTCCCTTCGTTTTGCAAACCTGGCCCCTGGTCAAAATTACTTGAGTATCCCTGAAGTAAATACTCCATCTGCTTACAAACAGCATAACTTTGTGCGCACGTCCTCCTGTAATACAATTAATCAATGAGTCATGTTTCTTCGATGTACACGTCTTGCTCCACATTTTCACCCTTAAATTGCAGTTCAGACAAACACGTGAGCATAGCATGGTGAGCATAGCATGGTGGTAGCATGGTGAGAGTAGCGTGGTGATAAGCAGCATGTGGTAGCATGGTGAGCATAGCATGCTGAGTGTAGCAAGGTAAGCGTAGCATGGTGGTAGCGTGGTGAGCATAGTGTGGTGAATGTAGCATGGTGGTAGCATGGTGAGAGTAGCATGGTGATAAGCAGCATGGTGGTAGTGTGGTGAGCACAGCATGATGAGCGTAGCATGGTGGTAGTGTGCTGTGTAGCATGTTGAGCTTAGCATGGTGAGCGTAGCATAGCGTGGTGGTAGCGTGGTGGGCGTGGCGTGCTGAGCATAGCATGGCGGAACTGTGGTAGTAGTGTGCTGAGCATAGCATGGTGAGCATAGCGTGGTAGTAGCATGATGAGCGTAGCATGGTGTTAGCATGGTTAGCGTAGCGTGGTGGTAGCATGGTGAGCATAGCATGGTGGTAGCATGGTGAGCATAGCATGGTGGTAGCATGCTGAGTGTAGCATGGTGCGCATAGTGTGCTGAGCTTAGCATGATGGTAGCGTGGTGAATATAGCATGGTGAGCATAGCGTACTGAGCATAGCATGATGGTAGCATGGTGAGCATAGCGTGGTGAGCGTAGCATGGTGGCAGCATGGTGAGCTAGCATGGTGAGCACAGCATGAGCTGAATAGTTCAGTCTGTTCCTGCTGTGTTTATCGAAACACTGTATAAACTCTGGCACTTTTTTCAAACACGTAGCGAGTAAAAAGAAGCTGTACAAACCTTCCTGACAGATAGCTTTTAGCCTCAGCGTGTCAGCACACAGCAAAGATCACAGCACATCAGCACATATTATAAATTCAGTTCATACACACTGATCAAAAGCTGTGCAGCCGAATAATTGCATCAGTCACTTCCAGCTTCCGTTGTGCCGTTTCATGTCATTAAACGTAAAGGTCAGAACAGAAACGCACTCAGCTTCAGGGGTCGCTGCTCTGATGGCACAAACACGAATGACATTCAGCTCGACTCCGCATACTTATACATGAGGCACCGCTAGCTGTGGTCAAATAAGAGACTTGTTATTTTAGTCATATTTACACTGAAACTGAATTAATTTTCATGTATTCAACAAAATTTGGTAAAGATCTTGATCCAGGGCAGATCCAGCAATTTTTCAAATGATTTCTTAATAATGCAAGATGGGGCACTTCATATTTTTGTGAGTTTCTTCAAAAGTAATACAACAATCTTGAAGGGAACAAAAAGGCATATTTATTCCATAACAGAATATTGGTACAATCTGGTCCCAATCTGTATCTGGTGGACTAAAACACATTCTTGGGTCAGGAGAACTTTCATGGAATTGCTGTAAAGTAACAGAGCAGAAACATGCAACAACCACTTAATGACAAATCTTTCATAGCTACACAGATTGATGCAGAATTAATTTTTTTATTACAGGTCTTTAGGCCAGAATATAATCCCTGTATGAACCCTAATGAGTGTCCTTCTATGTGTTGCATTTATAATCAATTGTTTAACTTTTGTAATATTTGGACCAAATTTCCCAACTTCCTTTTCTTTTTTTTAAGTATTGCAAAACAGAAAATAGCCACAATGCAAAAAAAAGTTAATAATGTCAGAGAATTTGTTGCAATATGTGGGCATGAAACAGAACAAAAAGAACAAAAGACTAATAAACAGCTACAAAAAACAATTCAAATAAAAGACGTTTTGAATTTTTGACATTTGAATAGTTTGTTTTTTTTTGTCTTGCCACAAAGTACTTGTTTGAGACTCTGAAAGTATTTAAAGGACCATACCGTCCATTTTGCATGTTTGAGTCTAATATATTCAATTTTCATACATGTAACGTTACTGACAATCATTTCCCAAAGCATACTACTGGAACGGTGAATTAAAAATGTTTTTCCTACCTTCCAGACCTCCATTGGTTTCAGTTCATTCTGCTATTAAAATCAACTTGTTGATACTGTAAACGTTCTTGGGATAGGTAATCCATCATCACCAACAAGACGTGTATTCAGGTTTTTTTAGAAGTTATGTAATTTTAGTGTTTAAGCTCAATAAAAAGCGTGGAGTGAATGTATGCCTCCACCAGGGAATATAGTCCCAAAAGAAGACCTGTGTTTATGGAAAAATTTAAAGGACCATGACTTCATAAGGCTGTGTAACTATTAGCAGGAGAAACATGGATTTTTAAGGTGGGTGTATCACTTGAATATTTGATTTTGAAAGATTAACAGATTTTGCAAAATATCAGGAAAGCTGAAATATGGTTTTATCCTTTGGGAAATGATTGTCAGTAATGTAACATGTATGAAAATTGAATATATTAGGCTCAAACATGCAAAATGGACAGTATGGTACTTCAATAAATTCAAGCAAAAACAGATTGGAACAGCAACACCTATTTGACCTGTTGCAAATATGAGTATGCTATCTACCCCCAATATGAATTATAAGGATTTTAAGATCTAGCAACTGAGGATCCAGATTACTTTTGAAAAAACAATGTCATAATGTGTAATAAATAAATAAACTAATAAATTAAATAGAGAGAGAACATTTTCAGTTAGAGATACACAGTGTGAACCTCTTTCTAAAATATGTGTATGAAAAACTTGAAGAAAATGTTCAATTGTTTCTGTTTCATAACAACAAAAGCCAAAATGTCCATATCAAACGTGAATTTTCTGTCCTGTGCCTTTACTGGCAAAATAACGGTATTTATTCACACTTGCGCCATGAAGGAAATGTTACAGAAATGTTATGCAAACATTTCAGAAATGTCCCCACCTCCTTCCTGCTTTTATGGAAAAGAGACTCGGGGTCTTTTTCCAACATGAGACTGAGGCGTTACATTGCCAGACAATTAACAGCATGTCTGAACGCGGCTAAGTCAGAAAATAGCTGAAAAGTTTGCCTGAATCGTTCCACAGGGATAAAAGCTGAGCGGATCGGCAGTGTACTGGTGTAGCTGGTGTAGATGTGATTTGCTGATTGTTCGCAGCAGCTTTAAACATGTTCCTCTGGCCTGATCTGACGCCCAGGAAGAAAACTATTGTCTTCCTTCCATGTTTCAGATCGGCTACACAGTAACATGTATGCAGGAAGTAACTTCTCTCCTGGCTGGGATCTGAGGCCGGTGGGGTTGTGTTACCTGCTCTCTGCACGTCTTCTCCTCCTCCACTTGTCTCTGCAGCACCTGGGCTCTTTCTTCTGCTTCATCCGCCTGCTGCTGCAGAACTTTGATCTTCCTCTTCACAGCGTCGATGCTGTTGACTCCAGCCATGTTGCTGCTGCGGGGAGAAACCTGAGGAAGCAGCTGGACTCCTGCTCAACAAAACCACAAGGCCTCAACGATCCAGCTGCGGCGAGCCCAGCGCACAACGACGAGCACTTTTTCAGGAAGTACCAGCTTCTTTTTTTTTGTTACACGTGACGTGACAACTTCCGATGAATTCTTATCCTTCCTGGGGAAACGACTCCACGCTGCGCACAATCGTTCGCATGAGCGGTGCCTCCTTTCTGCGAGCTCTAATCACGCCCTCCTCCTCCTCCTCCTCTTCCTCTCAGACAATGCACAGAAAGGCTGATCCAGGGTCCGCCATCAGCATCCATCAGCACCAGGCACATCCGCCCTCATCTCCACGAAGCGCAAACACACGGGCGGCGCATTTATTGCGCAACAGTCGCCTTAGTTTCTGCTGAAGTAGTGTTAGCGTCACACAGCCTGGCTCAGGGTCTGAACTTTGAAACTGAGTCTGCGAAAACTGAGTTAAAGCCAGTGCAAAACCAGCGTTTATGTCAGCAATGGCGCCCCCAAGCGGTGGCCATGATAATCACGTTAAAAAGATCATATAACAAGGCTGAAAAATCAGATTGTAATTAAAGGACCATACTATGCATATTTGAGCCTAATATATTCAATTTTCATACACGTAACGTTACTGACAATCTTTTCCCAAAGCATACTACTGGAACGGTGAATTAAAAATGTTTTTCCTACCTTCCAGACCTCCATTGGTTTCAGTTCATTCTGCTATTAAAATCAACTTGTTGATACTTGAAACGTTCTTGGGATAGGTAATCCATCATCACCAACAAGACGTGTATTCAGGTTTTTTTAGAAGTTATGTAATTTTAGTGTTTAAGCTCAATAAAAAGCGTGGAGTGAATGTATGCCTCCACCGGGGAATATAGTCCCAAAAGAAGACCTGCGTTTATGGAAAAATTTAAAGGACCGTGACTTCATAAGGCTGTGTAACTATTAGCAGGAGAAACATGGATTTTTAAGGTGGGTGTATCACTTGAATATTTGATTTTGAAAGATTAAGAGATTTTGCAAAATATCAGGAAAGCTGAAATATGGTTTTATCCTTTGGAAAAGATTGACAATAATGTAACATGTATGAAAATTGAATATAGTAGGCTCAAACATACAAAATGGATGGTATGGTCCTTTAAAGGCAGAACCATTGATGTACCACAGCAGGACACTTTTACAAGAGCACACGATTGATTGATTGATTGATTGATTGATTGATTGATTGATTGATTTTATTTAGGTTTATTTATTTGTTTATATATTTATTTTTTATTTATTTGAAACTCTTTATGGGCCTTATTTGTGACCTTTGCTTACACACAAAACAGGGCTTGAAAGTTGCAGACGCCACTTCCCACGCAAATTTTGGATTTATAAAAACAAATTTGACAGAAGAATTTACTCAGAAACTCAGACACATGCAGCACATTTTACAGAGCGGAGCATTTAGCCACACAAATGGAAAAGGATTATCACACAAAGTTGATCCACCGCATCAAACTAATCATTTTAATATACAGTAGATCCACGCTGACAAAGTGCATGTTTATCAACTCTCACTCCAAAATAGCTCCTAATAATCCAAATTCCTGTGACACAGTTAATTTGAATATCTTCAAATGTGCGAATCAATTATCAATTCAATCAATTTTTTTTTCTGATTTTATTTTTCTAACTGTCTTATGAATTAAATGGTGGTGTGTATGTTATGGTGAACTACCTTGTATAAGTCCCCTGAGAGTTTTTTTTTTTTTTTTTTTTTTTGCAGTTCACCTTCACATTTCTTTTTTTTTTATGCAATCTTATATTTTTCTTTTGGTATATGTGAAATAAAGTAGGTATAGTAACTTATTCTGATTTCCACATATATAAGCGATAGCAGCAGTTGGAAACAACAGGTTCATATTTTGATCATGACAGATCTCTCAGATTTGTCATTGATGTATAACTGGCAGACTGTAAGGTTTATTATAAGTTTTTATATGATTCTGTCATTTGTAACCTGAAGCTGACAGCAGCTTCTCTCAGCACTGCTCAGCATCTAAACCATCAGAGTGCAGAGCTACGAGCTGCTGAAGCACATATGTCAAACTAAAGGCTCGCGGTACAATTATATCTGGCCCGCAAGACAATATCTAATTTCCATAATAATAACTGACCTGCTGGTACATAGCAAACATATTACAGATACTACAAATCCCAGAATGCACTGCAACAGCCAGTGCATCAACACCTGCAGGCACCAGCTTCCCTCCTCTTACAGTCACTTTTAATGAACTTTTAAGCTAGCCTGTGGAAGAAATGGCCAAAGGAAAGACGAATCTGAAATTCAGCTTCTGGAGTTAGAGAAGCTGTTTGAGATAAACCTGTTAGCCTGTTAGCAGAGCTGATGTGGCTGTAATTAAAGAATATAATATAAGAAGGCATGATCACATTTAAAATATTATTCTCATTTTGCTTTTTGGTGTTGTTAAGGTGAGAATGTGATAATTTTTAAAAATGTTTTGTTTGTAATTCCTTTGCTTTTTTTTTTTAATCTGTCACTATGTTGCTTTGCTAAAATTCTTTCCCAGTAAGACACCAGTTTAAATCATTACAGTCTCGCTGTAACACCACACACACACACACATTAGACTCTCTCTCTCTCTCGTACACACCAGCAGCTGTGACTGTGTCGCAGTACATGATGTGAGGAAAGCTTGGAAATCATAAGAAACAAAGAGCAGATGAGTCGTGTTTTAGGTTCACCACATGTAACACGCACAATTCATACGAGTCACACCTGACTACAAATGCTCACTCGGTGGCGCTCGCACTCTTCTGAAATACACAGTGAAACAGAGATGACCTTTGACCTTTCTGAGCTGCAGCTGCTGCTGCTGTGCATGTATGTGTGTGTGTGTGCATGTGCGTGTCTGCATGGGCTGCTATATTGCTCCTTATGTATATAGAGATTAGACGTGTGTGTGTGTGTGTGTGTGTGTGCCTGTTCTCTGAGCTCTGCAGGCTTCCTTTGGTCATTATTATTTGGTAATAATTAAGAGCAGAGCAAACAATGAAGACGTTACAAACATTAATGATTCTCTGCCCAAAGTGACCAAAGAAGTCATACTGAATACCGATCACATATTCACAAATATATGCAAATATACAGCACCACCTCAGATGATGGGCAGATGTTATTGGATTTATATTTTAGGAGATATTTGGGCTGAATGTAGACTAATTTATAATATAAACTATATCACACTGAAATGTCTTTTACTGTGTTTTAACCACAAGAAGTTGAGTGTAATCCTGAATATATTTTTAATCTGCGTTTTAGGTAAATATAAATCCTCTCTCTCTCTCTCTCTCTCTATGCCTCTGCTCAGTAGCCTTGATGGCAACTGTAAATTCATAGTCTAGTTTGATATCTGAAAACAAGTTGGAATGGAAATGTGATCAATGACACTTATGTCTGCATGTCTTTGACTTGACTTTACTTGAATCGGACTTTCTCAAATTTAAATAATAATTTTCCATATTTTGTGCCCTTTTTCAGTTTAGATTAAGTTCTTGTATGGTATTTTTGTCGTGAGTTGAAGTTCCCTACTTGTCCACCAGCCGTCACCGCTGAGTTTCCCACTGCACAGTCACCTGACCAGCTCACCTGCTGCTAGTACGCTCATTAGCCAGGTTAATGCATATATCAGCCATGTTTCTACATATATAAGCCATGTTTCTGCATACAGTGTCCAGAAAAATAGAAACACTTGTCCAGTGTAATATAGTCCAATACAGCAGTCCTGCAATAAATTATTTCTATGCTGACTCAACTTCATACACTTTTGAGGTTGTACTTTGTGGAGGTGCTGTATTATATTTAAGGGTGTTTCTATTATTTTGTCCACCTCATTCAATTACATGGAGGAGACAAAATATTAGTACAATATAATGCCTCCAGCCTCAAAAAAAAGAAAGACCTTAGAGCTGAATCAACACCTCTCTGACTGTCATCATCAACTAAAAAGTATTACTTTCATAAAGCTAGTACTTATTGCAGGACTTTGTATTGGATTGTATTACAAAGGACAAGTGTTTCTACTTTTCTGGCCACTGTGTGTATATTAGCCATGTTTCTACATATATCTACCATGGTTCTAGATATCAGCCATGTTTATATGTACAGGTTTCTACACATACAAGTATCTGCCATGTTTCTACATATATCAGCCAGGTTTCTAGATATATTTTCCATGTTTCTAGATGTAGTTTCTACATATATCAGTCATTTGTCTGGTTACCTGTCTGCTGCTGTCTGGATGCTGCTGTCTGGTTCTGATGATCTCTCTCAGCCTTGTTTGGGTTTGTTTTCCTCATCTTCCTGCTTCCTGAATTTAAGCCTGTCTTTGTGGCCAGAGATTTGCTGTCTAGCTGAATTTGCTTCCTTTGTCCCTTTAATGGTTGCCAATCCTGCCTGCCCCTTAATTATGATTCGGCCTGTCCTCATAGTAACTTTTTACCTGGTTGTCATCTGTCTGCTCTGTCTTTTTGTCTTGTTGTCTACAGACTGTTTTCTGACTTTGAACTGATCTCAGGTGAGTCTTAGAGCTCATAACCACATAACAGATTCGAAAAAGAACGATTTGTAGAAAAACACACTCATCAACATGACATGTATCTATGTTCAGTATTCTGTTAGCACACATTAAGTGTGTGTTAACCCTAACCCTAACCATAACCCATAATGTGCTATATAGAGCTGGGGACATAAGAATGACCCTATCAAATGTATCAGAACCAACATGTATTGATTTTACTGTTCAAATTTTTGATTTTCTGGTGCCCCCCCCCCCCCCNCCCCCCCCCCCCCAACACACACACACACACACACACATGCTATAGCCCAGGTTCAGCATGTTTATGACAACAAATTATCCTTGAATTGCATTAATTAATGGACTCGTCAGTTAGTAGAATGAACTGTATGAATCTGTACAAGATCAGATTTGCTGTTATAAAGTTCAAAGAAACAACTTGCTGTTTCAGCAGAACGGGTCTCTGAAGGTTTTTTTCTTTCTTTTTTTTTTTTTTACNTTTTTTTTTTTTTTTTTTTTTTGATAATGCCAAGAGGAAGAATCGATTGCATTTTGGTGGTGATCTGCCTGATGGTGGCGCTGTAGTAACCACTTTTACATTTTGACCTATAACTTTTGAACTGCAAGTCATAGTATCAAAGTTCTTTTTTCCTGGATTCCTTGGGTGTGAATGCATCCAACCATATAGGTCACGCCCATTTCTGCCCACTAGATTTTCCACCATTGATTTTTTTTTTTTTTTTTTTTTGTATCTTCCCCTACGGTTTTGGTTTAATCATCATCAAATTTTTGCATGTTTTTTTTTGACATTCTTTACCGTTTTGCTTCTATTGGCTGCCAAAGTTGAGTGGGCGTGGCTTATTCTACAAAATGTGCTACATTTCATGGACATTTGTAACCAAATTTAGTGGACATGTCAAAAAACTGAATCATTAACAACCTCTGTAAAATTTTGGCAGTAACTTCTGAACCATACATTATAGAATCAAAATTCTATTTTTCCTCTTTCTTTGGGCTATTTGTTTAGGCCACGCCCACTCCCAACCAGTGGATTGTCCATCATTTTGAATTTTCTTTGAATTTTCTCTGAAACGTTGGACCTCATAAAAGCTACAGCAACCAAACTTAACAGACAGGTTCAAAATGTCATCCATGACTCTGGCAAAAAAAAAAAAAAAAAANAAAAAAAAAAAAAAAAAAAACACCGATCGGCCTGATGATGGCGCTGTAATAAACAAATTTACATTTTTGACCTATAACTATGGAACTATGATAGAATCAAAATTCTTTTTTTCTGCATTCCATGGGTCTACATGCATCCAACCATGTCGCCTATTTTCACCCAACTAGATTTTCCGCCATTTAGAATTTTTTTCCAAAGCAGTTTTTATATATATATATATATATATTATGGCTCAAATGACACAAAATGTTGGAAGTAGAATGTCTGGACCAAGCCAGAAAACAGTTAATACTGTTTTTTTGTTTTTTGTTTTTTTTTGGTTTTTGATATTCTTTACCTTTTTGCTACCATTGCCTGCAAAAGCCTGTGCCCCGCTTCTAAAATCCTAGGCGGAGGTATGCGCTCTCCTCTTGTTTGCTGGTTTGCTGACACACTAGCCGCTTTGCGATCCCTGCTGGGCCCAGGCCTGCTAAACGCTCCTTGCTATTTTGTCCTGGGCATTTGGTGTTGGCAGAACAATGAGCAGGCTGACAGCTGTGCTTTCTATATGTAGAGCCTGAAATAAATTGTTCAGCTCTGATTCACTCACATACAGAGAATATCAGCCGGCAGGAGACGTGTTTTACAATAAACTCAGTCCAGAGAAGCCATACATGTGACAAACAAATAAAATATGTAATAGAGTAAAATATTTCTCAGGGTTAGTATGAAAAGCCACAATTTTTAGCTGAAATACAGTCAAGTATCTCTATTACATTATTCATAAAATTATATTAGAAACAACTTCATAATGTACTTATTTATGTTAGAATTAAAGGACCATGCCATCCATTTCTTATGTTTGAGCCTAATATATTCAATTTTCATACACGTAACGTTACTGACAATCATTTCCCAAAGCTTTTTGCAAAATATCAGGAAAGCTGAAATACAGTTTTATCCTTTGGGAAATAATTGTCAGTAATGTAACGTATGAAAATTGAACATAGTGAGCTCAAACATGCAAAATGGGTGGTATGGTCCTTTAATCAGGGCCCTTCTCAAAAGAATGAATTCGTTTAGTCACTTTCCACTATTTGCAGAAATGTCTGCCAACACTGTGACCGTAGAGGAATGGCTGACGTCCCTAATATGGAGTGGGACCATTGTTAAGCTGGCTGTGGAGGCTGAGCGGTTGACATCATGGCCAAAACCAGGCTGTGAATCCCCCGACAGCTGTGAGGGTAGCGGCAGAAAACGTGGGGAATGGAATGCAGGAGAGAAGCANAATCCCCCGACAGCTGTGAGGGTAGCGGCAGAAAACGTGGGGAATGGAATGCAGGAGAGAAGCAGAGAATCAGCCCTGCTTCTTTTACACTGGCAGCGTCAGAGTTTTAACCATGGCCTCTGTGGTCAGCAACTGAGCGCGTCGTATTTAGACCCATCATTGCCATATTGTGTGGAAATGTGGGGCAATACTGATACTAGTAATATAAACCACTATATATTTCACAGAAAAAAGCAGGAAGAATTATACACAATGTGGGCTACAGAGAACATATAAGTAATCTCTTTATTAAAGGACCATACCACCATTTTGCATATTTGGGCCGAATATATTCAATTTTCATACATGTTACATTACTGACAATCATTTCCCAAAGGATAAAACCGTATTTCAGCTTTCCTGATATTTTGCAAAATCTCTTAATCTTTCAAAATCAAATATTCAAGTGATACACCCACCTTAAAAATCCATGTTTCTCCTGCTAATAGTTACACAGCCTTATGAAGTCACGGTCCTTTAAATTTTTCCATAAACGCAGGTCTTCTTTTGGGACTATATTCCCCGGTGGAGGCATACATTCACTCCACGCTTTTTATTGAGCTTAAACACTAAAATTACATAACTTTAAAAAAAACCTGAATACACGTCTTGTTGGTGATGATGGATTACCTATCCCAAGAACGTTTCAAGTATCAACAAGTTGATTTTAATAGCAGAATGAACTGAAACCAATGGAGGTCTGGAAGGTAGGAAAAACATTTTTAATTCACTGTTCCAGTAGTATGCTTTGGGAAATGATTAACCTTACGTGTATGAAAATTGAATATATTAGGCTCAAACATGCAAAATGGAGGTATGGTCCTTTTAATCAGCATTTCTTAGATTATATGATTTTATTGAGCTGAAAACCTTACTGATCATGCACATGAAGCGAGAAATAAAATATTGCCCAAAAATATACAAAAATGGTTAGAAATGCAGTCAGAATATGAGGATGATAGACGACAAGGCGACTTTAAAATTCAATATATTCAAACAGCTTTAAAACAGATATGTGTGTCAGTATGTGGAGTGAAAGGTGGATAAAATGTTGCATAAATACTTTTCAGTTTAGAAATATATAAGGAATGAGTGACATGCTTATTTTGTTATGTTTGGCTTCTTAACATACTGTATATCAACTGCTTACTGGTTTTCCTTGTTGGATGTTGTTTGAGATACTGTTAGAAACTGACAAAGAAATGATGTAAAGAATGACATTCTGTTTAGTTTAGTATCTACTCTGCTCTTGTAATATAAATGGCTTCTGTTAATGATTCTCACTGACCTGCTGTCCTGTTAGAATAATCAGGCTGGAGTTATATCATAATATTATAGGAAAGATAGGAGCAGTAAGCTTTGGCTTCAGCCTGTGTCTCTTCAGTCTTATCAGTTTAATTTGCTTTAGTACATTTTTCTTTTTTTGTTATTTAAATAGTGAATATTTTGTTTGTAAAAAAAAGTTTAATATGGATTTTACGTTGTATTATTGACTAAAATAAACAAACAAACAAATAAATAAATAGATAGATGAATAAAGTGGCACTTATTTGTTCCTCTGCCTAAGTAGGATAAATTATTTGATTTTTCTGAAAAGACACAGCGGGCATGAGAGGGGAAAGCATGGAGTCCTCTCAGGTCTGTCTGTGTCAAATGTGGTTAACGTGGTTAAGATCCCAGGTGTGTGTGTGTGTCCTGTTTGCTAATATGACGAACACATCTTTTTAATATATATATGTATATATATACATATATATATATGTATATATATACACATATATATGCATATATATATATATATATATATATACACACACGCGTATATATACATATATACACACATATATATATACATATTTACATATATATACATATGTGTATATATATATAGTACTGAGCTAAAAATGGGTATTTTATGTTTTATCAGATTTTAGGGTGCCTTTTTTAACATCTGACCAGGGACTGTAGATGAAAATTAGTCTCTTGGGATAACTCTGCTCATTTACATTTTATTGTTTTACTGTTGATCAATGAGCAATGTCCCTGATAAATAAACTAATAAATGAAATGAAATTTCTACAGCAAAAACCTGATGCTGAGAACGTCTAATCGTCACCTGGTGCATCACCATGTGATACTCACATCTGCTGCCTTCTTGTCAGCCACCTCCAGCTTCTCCTGGGCATCCTTCAGCGCCTCCGAGTATTTATCCAGCTCGTCCTCCGTCCCCTTCAGCTTCTTCTGCATCTGCAGGAGCTCGTCTTCATGCTGAAGGAGGGGACGTCAAACACAGAGGCAGCAGAGTTGGAAGTCTGACTTTCAAATTGGAACTCATCAGATTTCAATCATTCCACATTTGAACAATTTCTAGGAAATTCTAGAAATTGGATGGACTTTTGGATTATTTTTTCCCACAGATAAAAATGTATTTTTCAACAAATGTTCACATCTGAATATTAGTGACATCTTGGACTTGGACAGTCGGTGCAGCTCATCCTTCACCATGAGCATGTGCATAGAGGATTAAAATGTTTAAATGAGGCTTAAAAGATGAAATGTGATGCCTGAGCGTTCAGCCCACTACAAACAGTTCCTCTCCCACCCACCAGGGGGCTCCATGTTGATTTGCCATTAAATGTTTTCTGTCCATGAAAAGAAACAGTGCAGGGTCGAGAAATCCTGCAGCTCGCTATTCCCCCCAAAACCACACAAATTATCAGAGCTTTAGAGCCAGGAAGTGTGAATGAGCTTGAATGAAGCTCTTCAGATAATGAAATCATTCATGAAGCTATATATATATATATATTTTTTTTTTTTTTTTGGAATATGTTCCAATATTTGGCCCACACAACTGCTGTAGTTAACACAGATGATGAAGATAACGTTTGTGTCCGATATCTGACTCTACTAAAATGTGTCTGAAAGATGAGGTTTTTAGGCTTCACAGAATACGGCTAATCCCTAATAATGGTTTGTGTTGAAATACAGCCTTTAATTTTAAATCTAATCTAAATTTGATTAAATCAAATAGGTGGCTTAAAGTAATCATAAATGGCAATTTAGTTTAAATCTGACACTTTGCACTTTGTCTGCTGAAAAAAGCTGAGTTTGTCGTCTTCCTGCTCAGATCATGTCTGGTGCTGCTGGATGGATTTAGGAGTGATTATAGGTTCAGATGAGATGACATCATGTAGCTGAAAAAGCAGCAACACAGGAGTAACTCAAACAGCTACATTTTCAATATTAAACTTTAGAATTTACAGCAATAACATAATCAACACTTAAGCATTTAAGTGTGTTACAGGCTCTGTAATGTTCATAAGTCCATAAGATCTTATTGTTAAAAAGCTGTAAATTAATGCAGCAAAATCGCTGATGATGATGATACATCATTAGTTAATTTTTACATGATGCCTCAATCTGACCATCATAAAAAAAAAAAAAAACCCTCTAAGAATGTTTTCCTGGAGTTTCCCTGGCTGACTGGAGAGATGTGAGTATCCTCTGATACAACGATGCTGATGTTAGATGGAATATGTGAATGATTAAAAATCAAATTAAATGAAGCCATCATCATCATTTCCTACCTGCTTGCTCCTGTCTTCAGCTGCCTTCTTGTCCGCTTCAGCCTGCTCAGCCTGGTCGAGGGCGTTCTCCTTGTCGAGCTTCAGCATGAGCATCTTCTTTTTGATGGCCTCCATTGTGGCAGAGGTTTATGGAGCTTTTGTTTGGCCAAGAGAGAAGAGGACAGAGGGATGCAGGACAGATGAGCTGGGAGCTCAGCAAGCTGGAGGACAGACCAAACCCTAAAGACTTAGGGAGCCCATTTATATTCCACAGCAGGAGACACGCCCACATTAATCCCTTCAACTGTCATGACCACGCCCACCTCCAGTTTCCAAAATTACCACTCATGTAGCTTCAAGTAAATCTCATTAACAACATGTCGCTTTACCTCTTTCTTACTTTTTTCATTCCTAGAGAGACAAAAGAGTTCAGAATTCCTCTTTTTATGCTGATAGTCTTTCCTTTCATTGCAGTTTTAAAATGATTAACACAAATAAAAAAATAAAGAAAGTAAAATAAACCATCTTAACCAGAAAATAAAACAAAAAGCCTCATTCTATTTCGGTCCAACACACACACACACACACACACACACACACACACACACACACACATGCTCACATTACAGAGTGGAAAAAGGATGGATGTCAGTCAGAGAAGTTAACATTAGTTAAGTTAAGTTAAGTTAAGTTAAGTTAAGACAAGTTAAGTTAAATTAAGTTAAATTAAGTTAAATTAAAACAAGTTAAGTTAAGTTAAGTTAAGTTAAGACAAGTTAAATTAGGTTAAGACAAGTTAAGTTACATTAAGACAAGTTAAGTTAAATTAAAATTTATTATTATTAATTATTAAAGCATCAGTTATCTGTGTTTTTGGTGCTCAGTTCAGTTGGTCTGTTACCTTTATGATATTTTGAGTCGTTTCATTACCACCAGTTCAGCTAAATATGCCATAAATGAATAAATAAATAAAGATCATGTGATAATTAGCTTTGCTTGTTCTGCTATTTTGTTTGGAGTGCCTTGTGGCTGAAGAACAGCTGTAGCAGCGAAGCATCATTTAAAACACAAATCCATTTAACTCTGAGGCTCACAAAGCAGCTAAGGTGGCATGTAGACAGTTTACAGCTTTTCCAGAAATAATAATGAAAAATGATGCTTCTTTCTTCCTGGTTTGAGATATAATGCCATGTAGATTTCATTAAAGCAGCGTGTAAGAAATCACACATCCAAACTGGAAACAGAAATCAGGCCAGCTCTAATCTGACTGGAGTCTGAAGTTTGCTTCTTCTTTGTCATGAAGAGTCTTGGCGATGCGGTGGAGCAGAACAACACAGAACCAGAGAGGAATGCCTGTCCTGTAATTCTACTCCGTCACCTGGCCTGCTGCGCTTAGAACTGGATTTATCTTGGGGTTGGACGGGGTACAGGGGCGCTGAGAGCCACATGGAGGGGCTACAGGGATGACTATGTCAGTTATTCCCCCTATAAGGCCCCAGCTGGGTTATTAATAAACATCTTTTGGCTGACATTGTCCAGGGGATTAGAATAAAGGACTGTGTGCAGAAATACACAAGCAGGCATGAACATGGAAAGAGGAAGACAAAGAATTTGTATGAGATGCTTGGTTTTTTACATGAGAAGTGGCTGTTTGTCACGGCTTTAAAGGAGAGTCAGGCTTTAGGAAAAACACTTGTTTTCCACCAAACCCAAAGTCAGATGAGATGATGGGTATCAGTTTCCTCTCTGCAGTCCAGGCGTAACCACAGGAAGTAAAGGTGCTGGCACTGCTGTACCCTGTCAGAGTGTTATAAGAAAATAAAGGAAGCAAGGGCTTTTATCACGATGGCATTAAAACAGCACATCTTAGAAAGAAGATGGTTATTAAGTACAAACATTTCCCTGACCTTTAATAGAGTCAGTCTGGAGCTTGGAGAAGTCTTTAAAGATTCTCTTCTCTAAGACTTTAAAAGACTTAAACTTCATCCACAAACACGCTGGAAGCCTCATTAAACTGCCTGTATGTCCTCATCATCATTTTACACCTGAAGACACTGTTACTCGCAACAGTGATGCAAAAAAAGACAGACACGCTTCTTACTCTCGTGCATTTTTTGTGATATTTTGGATGGTGGAGGGGGAGAGAGAGGGGACATGATCATCCCAGAGAGGGACAGGGACAGCAGGACAGAATGCAGGAGGAGAGTAAGTTCAATGCAGAGGTAACAAGATGCATAGGCAACAAAAAAAAAAAAAAAANAAAAAAAAAAAAAAAGATGCATAGGGCCCTAGCATCAGTCAGACATCAGTCAAGCTGACATCGGAATCATAAACAGCAGACATTAAACACTTTTTCCTCAAGTCACCATCATCTAGACTGCAATACGAATAACTGCTAGGTAGCTGAAAAAAACTAGCATTTGATGCTAGCTGCTCAACCAAGTTACTGAATCATCCATCATACTTAGTATGATATCCATGATGTCCTCATTTTATTAGCTAAATCTCCTGCCATGATAATGATAACATTAATGTTAACGATAATGTGATTTTATTATGTGGTTGACCACACAATGGTTGTTTTCAAAATGGAAAAAAAAAATTCTAAAATTTATGTATAATAACACACAATTATGTTCCTTTAAATGTGATTAACACAAAATTGTATGTGTCCCCAAATACTTTTTCATTTATTTTATATNTGTTCCTTTAAATGTGATTAACACAAAATTGTATGTGTCCCCAAATACTTTTTCATTTATTTTATATCTTCTGAATGTTTTCATGCAGAAGTCTTTAAAATTGTCCTCTGGTGTGACACTATTTCCAATCAAAATATTTTATTTAGAATTTTTAAGATAGATTTAAGATAGATTTTTAAGATAGATTTAAGGTGGGGGCCGGGGTGCTGTCATTCCTCTTGTCCCGTGCTGGGCTTGGCCTGCTGTGCTGGACTGTGGGNCACCCAGGTCCACCTTCTAAGGAGGGTGGACCTGTCTTCTGGGCCTCCTGTCTGTTGGGTTGGCCCCGTGGCTGGGCTCTCCCATGGGGTCGGTGGGGCCTGTCTGACTCTCCCTGGATCCCTGGCTGTTCTGTTTGTTCTCGGTCCTTGGCACGCTCAGAACTCATGTTGGGGGGGCTTTGCGGTGAGTGGCTCGGTGTTCTCCATGCCGCCTGCGGTGCCCCTCCTTGTTGGTTGGCTGTCTCCCTGGGGCTTCCTGGGCTCCTCTGGGCCTGTCCAGTGTCTCAGCAGGTTCAGGGCATTGCCTGGTGCCTCATGGGGGCCGGGGATGGGTCATGGGGTTGTGGGGGGATGGGATGGGGGACTTATGTTGCTGCATCTTGCCCCTCCATTCGCTGGCCATGCGGGTTTTGGTCTCACATCACGCTTCTTTTAATGCAGTCACTAGATCAGCACACATACACAGTAGAGGGTCTTGGGGTGCAGGTGGTGGGCTTGCAGGGCAGGCTGTGGTGCAGTAGTGTGCCACAGNAGTAGAGGGTCTTGGGGTGCAGGTGGTGGGCTTGCAGGGCAGGCTGTGGTGCAGTAGTGTGCCACAGTCTCCCCACGGTAGTCTGCATCTGCTGCTCCTGCCCTGCAATTTTAACAAACTACACTTTAGCTTTGTACACCTAGGTGGGGCACACACTAAGGGGAGGGGAAAAAAAGTGTTAGGGAGAAGGGTGGGGAAATCACTTGAATAGGGTCAGTGTGGCATGTGGGGCCAGTCCTAAGTGGTTGTGGGTGCTGGGGAGTAGTGAATGTAGGCTGGGGTCCCTGTGTCCTGTCTTGCTATGGCCTCGTGGCTCATCCTTGGTGTCCTTGGGGCGCCCAGGGCACTGTGGACTGGTGTGATGCTGGACATCTCTATGGGGCTCTGGGGATGTCCCTGAGGGGGCAGCTTGCTGATGGCGATGGGTGTTGTGGGTGGTGCTGGGGTGTGCTGTTTGTTCCTCTCTCAGTTGCGTGGCCTCCTCACATTGGGCTTGGGCTTGTGGGGGTTCTGGGTGTGGACGGTGCG
>VXCM01010712.1:0-10450 GCA_014773175.1 Lucifuga dentata | reverse complement strand
CTGGCGAGTGGTCTGAGGCCAGAAACACGGGGTCACCATGGCCGTCAGCTGCTGCGTGGTGTCAGGACTGAGCAACATGGCTGAATACGCCGCTCCTCTTCACGATGCTGATCCAGAAACTTCTTCTGGAGATGATGAGAATGAAGAGGAGTGAGGGGGTAGAAATCATCTTTNTCTAGTTAATTGTTATTAATTTAAAAAAAAAACATAAATGTCTATCAATCAAAAAAATTGTTGTGCTTGTTTTCTTCAATGCTAATTCCACAAAGATTATTAATTATACACATTTATACTTAATTATTTTATTATTATTAAGAAAAATAAATATTTTTATATGGACCCATCACATGGATACTGCCAGCTTGGAACTGTGAATGTAGTATGGAAATTGTTTTGGGCTCAGTAAGGCATACTGATGTCCGGTGTAACAGCCTAAGATACCCCCCCCCTCCCCCGACTATCCCCGGGGTTAAAGTGGGCTAGCCTGTTTTATACCTCGGATATATTCTGGGCTAGTCCAGTTTACACCCCAAGGTGTTACTTAGGCTAGGCTGTTTCATATCCCCCAAGGCCAGATTATAGCCCCACACTCAGATACACAAAATACTCAAGGATACAGTATTAAGTTTTTGATTTTCTTTCGCATGCTGATGACAAAAGCTAATCCACTACAATACACAATTCTAATCGCTGAAATGTTGTTACAAACTAATCAATGCAGACTACAATGAATCATGAGCTGAATAAAATATATGATTGGCTTGGTACAAATCTCTGAATTTATCAGAAGGAAGCACGTTATTGCAACACGATTCACCAACTTTTAAAATGTGGCAAAACTCCAATGCAGCAACAAACTGCTTCACTTTCTTTTGCATCCTGATTGACAATAATCTGACGTTTAGATCTCAAATTCAAAAGTCTGGAAATGTGAAACTCGCATTGTATCTGACCTCATAGTTTTATTTTTACAATTTAGGGTTAAGCTAACCCTAACCCCAGGGTATGAACCATCCTGGACTAGTTTATACCCCGGACCAGACTACCCTGGGTATAGTTTGGCGGGGCCTAATCTGGCCAGCTACACTTGTATGTTTGATAGTCACACACACTCTCACAGTGTCACGTTCACCTAGCTAAGCCTACCTGTTGCTGAGTCAGCGAATCAGCTGGCTCTGTACGATCTGTCTTTACCTTTTGCTGTACTTTTAATAAGATAATTTAAATAAAATCAAATAAACATGAGGTCTGTCATCTTGTCTTCACTGATCTACTTACATGCTTTCCTAAAAGTATGAACTAAATCGGAATTTTCCGCCTTTACTTCCATTCCTAACGCAATGATTCCACCTTAAATCTGGTTTGGTAGAAGGCCTCTTGGTTCCAGACACCGAACAGAAACTTTTAGAACCAGAAACTGCGTAACTGTTGTTAAAACTTCTACCTTCAGCACCAACAGGAAGTAACCTGTGATGTCATAAGGGAGTTCTTTTTTTCCTGACCTGCAGAAAAACTGTTACTCAGCTGTTTTAACAACACGCTTACAGTGCAGGAAGGAAAACGTCCTGTGTCGGCGTCCGTCCTGCAGCAGGGTGAAGGTTGTGCAGCAGGTTTGATCCAGTCTGCAGTTTGTGTCTTTAATCCGGCGTTCTGCCTGTCAGCAGGTAAACAGACACAGGTGGATTACTGCAGTGCATCTAATCATCATTATCACACAGGAGATTATGCACACGCACACACTACCACACANATTACTGCAGTGCATCTAATCATCATTATCACACAGGAGATTATGCACACGCACACACTACCACACACAAACACAGCTCAAACGTGTGCACAAGCAGGAAAAAAGAAACGCATGTGTGTGTGGGGGTGTCATCTGCGGTGGCTTGGGTAAACACATGCACATTCATCAACAGAAATGGAAGACCTAACTGCAAGTATTAAAGGACCATACCATCCATTTTGCATGTTTGAGCCTAGTATATTTAATTTTCATACGTTACATTACTGCCAATCATTTTCCAAAGGATAAAACCGTATTTCAGCTTTTTTTTCAACTTGAATGCACCACTAAGAAACATTTTCAGATCACTCCGCGCTTTTTATTGAGCTTAAACACTAAAATTACATAACTTCTAAAAAACCTGAATACACGTCTTGTTGGTGATGATGGATTACCTATCCCAAGAATGTTTACAGTATCAACAAGTTGATTTCAATAGAGAATGAACTGAAACCAATGGAGGTCTGGAAGGTAGGAAAACATTTTTAATTCACCGTTCCAGCAGTATGCTTTGGGAAATGATTGTTGGTAACGTTACATGTATGAAAATTGAATATATTAGGATCAAACATGCAAAATGGGTGGTATGGTCCTTTAAATGTGAAAATTAATTAAATTAAGGCAGGCTGCGGTGCACTAATGTTAATAATTGTAGTCTGAACAGTATTTATAGAAATTATACCAAACACCATCGCTGAAAAAAAAGTCAAAACAAAATAAAACATATAAAACATAACCATTCTGTTAACAGATTAGTGGAAAAACACAAGATAAATAAATAAAAAACACCTTCCAGAAAAATAGTAGAAATAAAATTCAAACCTAAAAATACAAAGGAAAAACCTGATATTTCAGTGACTCTTGGAGACAGATGGCTGTTCAAAAGTAGAAAACAATGTAATTATCTTTTTCCATGTCCTAAGTGTAGGAAAAAAAACGAATAAAAGAATAAAAGTACAACACTTACAGATGCTGCTGTCACAGGAGATATGAATTATCACAGCACACACACACACACCATAAGTAAAATAACAGCATTTCAACTTAAAAACAACAAACACTTCATTTATTACGTAATATAAACTTTATTCAGAAAATAATAAATCCCACAGTGTCGTCATGTTTATTGATTAGCAAAAATCGATACCATTTCCCTGTGATTCAGTTGAAGATTTTACCTCAAAAACTAAACAAATAAGAAAACATTTTGTGTGTGTGTGTGTGTGTGTGTGTGTGTGTGTTTAGACGTAAGCCCTGGCTGAATCTGGATCTGACTTGGCTGTAGCCGTGTAGATCTTCTGCGGCTGGCTGGCATAGTAACCCCTGAAAAATAAAAATAAGGTCAGAAAATTAAACTAATTATTTTTGAAAAATTAGTAATGCTGATGCATGAATACCAGCTGAGAGTCAGGTGTGTGTTATTTAGTTTGTGTCCTTTAATAAATGCTTTATTTCATGTTATTGTAATACTGATGCATTGATATCAGCTCCAGCTGGTCGTACTGTGTGATATTTTATTTATTTTCTTCTGTTTTTTCCTCTTTAATTACTTTTTTATTTTATTTATTGCAGTGTAAGTGCATGGTCAACAGCTTCATCTGGGAGTTCTACGTGGTTTAAAATTTTTTTAATTTTATTTTGAAAATCCCTAGAAGATGTTATTGTTTTTAAATTTCATGTAAAACTCAACATTTTGTTTTTGATTATTTATAAACCACTATAAACAAACTTTTTCATGAAAAAAGTTGTCCAGTTGGAGGTTACAGGCACTTACCCTTTCTTGCCTTCGGGGGACGCTCTTTTACAGGCTGAGCACAGTAAACCTCCGCCCAGTATGGCCAGAGAGGCTCCGCCCCATCCCAGAAAGAGACCACTACCCAGCTCGAACCTGCAGTCACAGTTTATAACGGTTAAAACACAGGAATCAGTTTGTTAGTCAGAGTTTGAAAGTTCAGACGAACAGCAGCTAAAAGTCCTGAAATCGTCTGATAGGACAATAATAACACATAATACTGGATGAGGGAATTAATTAATGAATAAATGATTTTTTAAAAATGAATAATTTAAATTAAAATGATCTAATTAGTAAGAATGCCTCAATAAAATACAAAAGGTTAAAAATAAGGGTAATTTTTCTGAGTTTGTTGTGTTTTTTTTTCATGAAGAACTGAAAACAATGAGCTTTAAACATAATGCAGTAAAAAGTCTTTCCTTCTTTCTGATTGGCTACGTATCCTGACCAGGTAAACTCACTTTATACCAGCGGTGAAGGGATTGTTGAAATCCTGCACGACTCTGAAGGCGTACCAGGACACGGCCAGCATGCAGCACAGACCTGTAAACAACAACAACGTTAGCGTGTCCACACGGACACGCAAAGAACTGGACTCAAACCCAAAACCTTCTTTCACTGAGACAAAATTAAACTTTATTATTCCCAAGACTTGTTGTAATTTTACTCTGCTGTTAATGCCAACAGTTTGACTCCCAAAATAAAAAATACATATTAAAGTTTACTTTTGATGCATTTAATTGTAAGCAGAAATCATGACGCCCCACTTAAAACAGAGAAAACAGAAAATAAATGTCCCTTTATGCTGGATTTCCTGCCTGTTTTCTCAAATTAATGATCCCAACACGACATTCAATGAAAATGGATGCCAATAAATTGTCCTCTGAGGGCTTAACACTGAAATTCTCACACACACACACACACACAAAAAAAAAAAAAAANAAAAAAAAAAAAAAAAATCAACAATAAAATATCTGGATGGAAATCTTGTGCGTTCGTGCACAGAGGCAGACTACACACTTTACAATGGATGTGCTTTATGAAAAATGTTACAGTGCTGAAATGAATTAATAACATATAACAATAAAAGTCATCCAATCAGCACAGTAATCACAATAAACATGCTTTAGCAGTAACATGTACTCACGCCTGCAATAAAGGGTATTTCTGGTGATTCTTTAACATGTTTTAGCTCATGCTTTTCTAAGTGGGGGCCGCAAGGGAGCACTGGGGGGGGGGGNTGTAGGAGGGTGGGAGTGAGAAATAAAATTATAATCTTAAACTGTTTTAAAATATGTTTTTCTGACAAGAATACAAAAATAAGCAATGTCCTATTTTTTCTTTTCAATTTCGACCACATTTAGTGAACCAGGTGGTGTTTTTCATCAGTCCATCATCTGACATCATCACCGCTTTAGGACGTTGCCGAGGTTACCGTATGTTACGCTAGCTAGCAAGCTAATAGGAGCAGCTAGCCTATCGTTGTACAGCTCGCTCTTTAGCTACCTCGCAATCTTTGAACGATGGATAAGTTTCTGAAAAGGAGTATGCAGAGAAGATACAGCAGTAACGGCCGAGCATAAAAAAAACACAGAGTGAAACACGGTAAGTATCAGTCTGCCTACGTCACATCTGGTTTTACCGTAGCAAAGCGTAAAGGCAGACAAATGATTTAGGGTCTTTGGCGTGATAAAGTTTGGGAACTCCTGTTTTAGCTCCTATGTATAACCACAGGAGGCCGTTACAGCTAACGAGCAACGATACACCAGCTATCAAACGTATTCTGAAACGTCACATCACAAACACCATGTAGAGTCCATTCAGGACCAACATAAAGTTAAACCTCAGCCTGGATGTGTTGAGTCTCACCAGAGAGAAGTCCCAAGATTCCACCGGTGATGGCCAGCTTGGCTTTGGACTGTTCCGTGGCCGAGCCGATCCTGATGCACTTCAGACCGAGCAGAGCCACAAATATGGAGGCGAGGCCGAACAGCAGAGAAATGATCATCAGAGCTCGACACACCTGGATGTAAGCTGCAGAGGGAGAGTCGTTCTACGTTAAACTGAAAACCACGACAACCTCAAAAGGTGTTATATTTAATTGTTCTTCACACAAATGTCTAACACGGCTGATCTCTTCCAAAGATAACACATATGTATAAAAGATACAAAAGCAAATCGATGGAGAATATTTTCATGTTTGAATATTTCACTCTGTAAAAGCTGTGAGGCCTGAAAATTGTTGTTTTTCAGCCACATGTAAACTGAACAAAAAGAAATTAAGCTGCTTTGATCAACGTCTTCGTACATTTTGCTGTTAGAACAAAATGGCATCCTAAACATATCTCATATGACATGTCGTGTAAATTTCATGTTAACGGATCATCAGTTCACGCGGGAAAACACCAATTGAAAAATCCACAACCTTTGGACGATGGCTGTAAATGTGAAAACGTTCACATGGCAGGGTGGCCTACTTTCTGTATGAGCTGACCAATCACAGCTAAAGAATTTAATGTAAATGTTAGCAGATGTAATAATCTCAGGTCATGTTCCAACTTCATTTCTGAGGAAGTAGGAGCGTGACCTAAAGCTAAAATGATTTGTACTTGCAGTCAGGAAATCAGGGATGAAGTGTCAATTTACACTTCTTCTTCTTTTTAATTTCCAACTCAGTTTTAATAATTTTAAAGTGTCCATTTTAGGCAGATATAGGTCATCCAACCATTGTGATCCAATTTAAGAAGAAATCTGCACTGCTTCATCCCAGACATAGATTATATTTTACCTGGCTCTCACAGATCATTAAATTCTTAAAACATTTTAAATTTTTGTTTATGAAATTCAATGTCTGAAGATACTTAAAAAGGTCAGAAATGTTGGGATTGGAGACATTGAATTTGGTTCAAAACATCAGAACAGTAGTGCTGGAAAACTTGCAAGCCTAGAATCAAAACTGGCATTTTAATACCAACACTTTTTAAAAGTCTTTTTTTATCCTTAAATATGTATTTAACTCACTCTACTTAGTTAAGCCATGTACAAACCTAAAAATGAAAACAAAAACTAACAACAGAAAACAACATTCAATGTTTACTCTTTGTAAAAATCGATGTATACTGCTGATTAGACTCACTAATTAGCTATAAAACTAGTTTTTGTGTGACACTGCATTGTTCAATACTTATGTAAATTTACCAATAAAGTATAATTTTTTTAATATCACGCTGCACCAGTCTGTGTTCACGTCTTACCCTGCAGGCCAAGTATCGTCTCAAAGTCCCGACAGTTGGCGATGCCGGCGCTGTTTTCCGTGCAGGAGTGCCACAGATTCTCAAACTCTCTCTGGGTGGTGATGACGCTGCCGGCCACTGTGGAAATTTTCCAGTAATCGTTGGCTAGCGCTGCTCCAGTGATGAGCCAGCTTATTATCACCATGATAAATCCTGTTGATTCCACAGCCGTCGACATGATTCCCACTTTTCTATGCAAAAACTCAAGAATAGAAACTGCAGACAAAAAGGCCAAGAAGAAATCAGCCTTTTAAAAAAGCCAAAAACTGACTGAAAACTATGAAGCCCTTTGAATTTTACAGACAAAAATGTAACAAGACAGGTAATGAGATGGTCAGAAGGGTGGATCTTTCAACTTCCTGAGGTGTTGGAAGCTCTTGTCTTTGTCCTCCCGTTGTTAATCTGATGTCTCTGGCTCTGACCAGAGGACTTTACACCCAGCCAGGGGCCATAAACCACGGGGAGCCACTCCCTGTAGCTGCCCTCCTCCCACATAGTATTGATCACGATGACAATGACAGTGACTCCTCAGCCACACCTCAAGTCACCTAGAAACCACCTACACATCTTTGTAGTCAATACATAGACAACCTAAAACTCACACCAGAAGCTACGTCAGGCAATGCATCCCATCAATATGGGTTCAGAAAAACACACTCGACCTCTATGGCTGTTTCTTAGTTAGTAAATGAGATCTACGAAGCTTGAGACAGGAAGGAATGCATTCTTGGAATATTTTTAGATTTATCTAAAGCATTTGACAGTTAGCCATTCCATTCTTTTTCAGAAGCTTTCACAACTTGGGAGTCCAAAACACTGCTTTGAAATGGTTCTCCAGCTATCTTAGTGATAGAAAACAATTTGCCTTATAACGGTTCAAATTTTTCCCTTTCTCCAGTTACATGTGGTGTACCTCAAGGGTCTGTTCTTGGGCCATTACTATTTTTGATTTATATTAATGATTTCTGTAATGCTTCTAGTAAATTGTCCAGGGTTTTATTATCTGATGATACAACCATGTTTTACTCACATAAAGATCCAAATGTTATCGTTAATATATTAAACAAGAATTTATTAAGATAAGCGACTGGCTAAATTGTAACAAATTATCCCTTAATATCAGAAAATATGTTTGTTGATAATAGGTCGGGGATGAACCTCTATCCTGGAAAAAGCAAATAAACTCAGTTGCATCTAAAATGGCTAAAAAGTTGAATACTGGGAAGAAGTGGTGACCTCAGTGTTTAACAGGTTGAATTCAACCTGTTAAACACTGAGGTCACCACTCTTCTATACTATGCTGTTATCTATCCAAACATTTAATTTTGCAATATGATCTGGGCGAATGCTTAAACTGGGCTCTATATTTCGGCTTCAAGAACAAGCAATGCGTATCATAAACTGTGTAAATAAAAATCATCTGTCTCAGACTCTGTTGCAGCAGTCTGGATTCTCACTGTTTACCAAGTCAGATCTGTTTGTTTATGGGTCTTTGAACAGAATTCTTCACCCATCTTTTTAAGAACTCTATTCCTTTAATTATGAATTTCATAATTATTCTACTCGTACTCAATGTGAACTCAAGCCTCCTGCTTGACTAACAGCTCAGTAGCAATTTGGTTACAATACAGAGGTTTAATCTTATGGAATGTCCTTCTTTCTTATTGCATTAATCTGGCTCCTCATCAGGTTAAGAAAGCTGTGAAGAGATTGTTTCTTACTCAACAATATTATCCTTATGGATTTTCACTCTAATTTCTTTGGTTCATGTATATTGCCTTCTGAGTCAGATATTTTGCTGCAGATTTTCTCAAAGATTTCAAATGTTCTTTTATTATTATTTTTTTCTTATTTTCTTTTCCATATTGTTCTATAAATTAGTTACATGCATGTTCTAGAGAATTTACCTCACATAAGCCCCTTGAAGGTTTTTGCACTTTCTCCATCACATTTCCTTTTTTGCTTATGTAATTTTGTATTTTTTATTTATGTATGCGTAAATAAACTAATATGGATAATCAGCTGGAGTCAAGGTGATGTGTTTTAATAATAGTGCGGCTCATCATTGAAATTATTTTATTTGCTTGTATTTTTTCTTCTCTATAAAAAGGGGAAAATTTTTTCCTGACTGTCAAACCCTGGAAGAGTTAGTGTCTTGTTTTACCAAGTTTTTCAACAGTTATATAATCCAAATTTAGGTTTCATATATATTTCATCATGTGTACCATGTTAACAGAGAAAACAGGAAGGCTGATAATCAGGAACTCAGCAAGGGTGGGATTGTAGTTCTCTGTTGGCGGCTTCAACAGGGAAGAACTCCATTGTGCTGTCATTCTCATTCAAAGAGAGTAATAATAAATTTATTTTCAAATACATTATGAACAGTTTTACAGAGAGATGTTTCCTTACTTTATCTTCTGTCCCACATACATGTTCCACAGTAAAACAAAGACACCATCATGCAGATGGTTTGTTAGCGGAGCTGAGAGAGCTGTCATGTTTTTATAGCTTTATTGCTGCTACAGTTAATGTTTGATCATCATGAGTCCAAAGTTCAGTCTCACTCTCCGTTCTCTGTTCTGATCATAAACACTCATTTTTTCAGTTCCTAATTCTTTCTCATATGAGCCCCAAATACAACCATACATATTTTATTATTTAAATCAACCTTAGTGTCTCTTCATGTTGAGAGCCATTGCGTGTGTGTTTGTAGACAGACGTACATGTTCCAGCACTCTAAATTTAAATCTCTTTGCTGTTAATTGTAGTCTCATTTCCGGCCAGACTTCTCCACGCGCACGCACGCACGCACACACACACACAAAATTGAAGGCTTGTACATAGCTGCGGTGCAGAGGCCAATAACATTTTTTTAATAACTGAGTAATGAAACGCACAATTCAACTTACAGTTTGTTCTCAGTCCTTCCGGACAAGAAACAGATGCGGGAGATCGACGGAAGTCGCGGGTGGCGGTGAAATCTTTGGTCGTCCTCAGGGCCACCCGAAGGCGCTGTCTGACCTTCAGAGTCCTCCTGGTCCATACATAGATTTTTATCAGAGGACCCACGCAGTTTTCCGTATCGCCGTGGGGTTAGAGCTTGTTTCTTTATTCCGGTTTGAAGTCCTAAGTGACGTTCCAGTGAAAATAGCAATTAGCCACTTAGCTAATATACCAGTTAGCTTTCCTGACTCTGCTAGCGTAGCAGCTAACACATATGAACTGGTAAAACTTGTACACAGAATTCAAAAGTAATAATGCACATACTAGCACTTATGTTAACTAAATAGTTAGTTGGTTTCAACGTGTCATAAGGTATTAACCCGAGTTCTCCTCGCTGTTAAAACGAACATTTCGAGAACGTTCGTTAATACCTGCCATCACTTCCTGCTTGGTTTACCGCCCGTCTTCGCCCCGCCCCTTTATTATAACTTTCATTACGTGACCAATAGGAAAAGACACATATTCCTGACTGACAGCTAAAGTGACCAATAGAAAAATTCAAGTTTAATAGCTTCTTCTTTTCCTTTCGGCTTTCCCTTCAGGGGTCACCACAGCGAATCATCTGCCTCCATC
>VXCM01010689.1:0-13258 GCA_014773175.1 Lucifuga dentata | reverse complement strand
CGTGCTGCTGTCTTTGTGTTTGACTTCACTTACAGTCTGAAGGACCAATCAGCTGCTTTTATTTAAGTTCTCACGTTAATTGCTGTGATTCCAAACATGTTTGTTAACAATTAAGTTATCATGTGATCTAGAAGGTAATTTGAAGGCAGGAGGTTGTTCCTGAGATACTTTAAGTGATGCTNGTTATCATGTGATCTAGAAGGTAATTTGAAGGCAGGAGGTTGTTCCTGAGATACTTTAAGTGATGCTGTAATAAAGGGGATGCATACTTATTAATGCAAGAAACATAACTAATTTTTCATTTTCAATCTTTTTCTGTGCAGGTCAGCAGGAAAAATGGATTTGTTGCATTTTAAGTCTAGGCTTTAGATTAGCAAAATGTCAAAATTTTTACATGGGGTGTATTACTGTAATTTTCTATCCACTGTAAATATACTGACTGACTGTTGCCAAGTACAGTTCCTCAAAAGAATATAGGAATTTTCATTAATCTGCATCTCAGAATTCATGAAGTCTGCAAGAATACAGTCCATACTGACACTATCTTTTGTGTCCATGATGAACATGTGTGCTGTCAAAGGGAAAAAGCACATCTCCTCTCTCCAGTAACATGCTCACACCTAGCAGCTGAGAGAGAGAGAGACAGAGAGAGAGAGAGAGAGAGAGAGAGAGAGAGAGAGAGAGAGCAGTTTCTCTCTGGCTGTCTCCCCCAGGTTCAACTGACATGAAATTAATTGAATTCACCTTTACATTTTCAGGGACCTAGCGTCACTTAATGGGAAGCAGAGATCCTGCTGCAGGTGGAGAAGCATGTCCTGTCCCGTCCCGTCCCATCCTGTCCATCCTGTCCTGTCCCATCCTGTCCCGTCCCTTTCTGTCCCNTCCCGTCCCGTCCCATCCTGTCCATCCTGTCCTGTCCCATCCTGTCCCGTCCCTTTCTGTCCCAACTCTCTGCAACTGTAAAAGAGGACGATGCTTTTGAAATGTTTAAATCCCAACTAAAAACCTAGTTTTGTTACCCTTTGAGTGAGTGTAGCCCTCAGGAAGTAAACATAGTCTCTGAAGCACAGGAAAGTGCTGAGCCAGCTTCAGTCTGTCAGGCTTAGCTAGACTTAGCTCAGCCTCAGTCTGTCAGCTTAGTTAGACTTAGCTCAACTTTAGCTGGTCACTAAGCGAAATGAGCGTAGCCTGGTGGATGGGGCACAGCATTTATTTATCAGGCTCCTCCCACTGTCACATGACTTTTATGGTTTGCTGCACATGTATCCTGCTAATTCACCTCTCTCTTTGTTTTTTTGTTTTTTTTGATCCGGCGAACCCTCCACACAGTCCTGAAGCTCAGCTGTGCCCAGAAGTCCATCCTGCTGGTCTGCCATACAGCTTCCCACCCTGATGATGTTCAAGCTTGGTGGTGTCTGCTGTGTGCTCTGCTGGCTCCTCCCCTAAGATGCTGGCTCCTCCCCTCAGACGACCTTCAAATGTGTGGGTCCTCACCTCTCCCAGGCTGCCACACAATACCAAAATACTACCCACACCTCCCCACCTCTTTCCCCCTGGAAAGCAATCACTTCATGTAACTATGATTTCATACTGGCTACATCTTTCAGGATCATGACTTATTTGCTGTTTTATAACATCCTGCATTGTTTCATTATTTTTATGTTTTTTGTAATTTACCTGCTTCTCCACCTATAGCTCCTAGGTCACACCTGGCTGGAGTTTCCTGACTGAGGTTTCTTCCATTTTTACCCTAAGATAATCAGGTTTTTTAAGGGGGTTCCTCACCTTCTCAGAGAGTTTGGGTCATGAACCATTGATGTGTGGGCCTGTAAAGCCCTTTGAGACATATGGAGCCAGATTCAGAAAAAATGGTGCTAAGGCTGCAGCGCTGCACTAAATAAGCACCGTGATAATTGAAGTTGATTCATAAATTTTCTCCAGCAATAATCAGAGCACCGTCACATTAAGGTAGCATTGGTGTCAGGTGTGTCACAGGTAAAAGCCAATGAAGATCATTGTGTTAATGAGCTGCGGCATATTTAAGAGTAGCGATTTATCCTGATTCATCTGCTGTTACAGAGAAACTGACACGTTAAACCAGCAAAGAAACACAAACNCGATTTATCCTGATTCATCTGCTGTTACAGAGAAACTGACACGTTAAACCAGCAAAGAAACACAAACTCTGCTCCAGAGCTCCATGTTTTAAAAGACTGACACTAAAATAACAGGCAAACATGCAGATTAACCTCCGCAGTGTGTGTGTGAGGAAGACACACATGCACAGCGCAGCAGGTGAAGCAGAACCACAAGAACGTGAGATCAGATCAAAACTCACCATGTAAAAACTGACTGATCAGCTGAGTTTATCTATCAAAGTTATTGATCACTAACACATGAGGCAAATACAGTTTAAACGTTGCCCAAATTTCACACTGCTGAAATTTACCAGCAGAATGAACCACGTCTTCATTTTAGTGTGATGGTGATTTAATCAATCACTTCCTGACATGTAAATAAGGAAATACTGTAGCAACGCCTCTTTAAAGCTAAATGATAAAGATGCTAACAGATGTTTATCAATGAGGGAATGTGGTTACCTGATGATACAGTATTTGTGCATATTTGCAGTAAATCATGTTACCATTTATGAATCTGCCCTTTAGGTGATATTGGGCTACAACTGCACTTGACTTGACACATGTACTTGACTTGATCTTGTCACAGCTGATGAAGATGATCTGCAGCACATCTGGCCAGTAAAGATTAGACAGGACATCTTTGGTTCATTCATGTAACCACCTAACCACCTAACCTAACCACCTAACGCTGAGGGGTGCACCAACATGCTGTAGACCTGCTGATACTCTCTTTATTAGTCGTCTCCATAACGCCCCCTCAGACACTCTGTCCATCGCTCACCCACACTTCATACTGCTGCTATAGACTGCCTGCATTGTAAAGGACCATACCACTCATTTTGCATGTTTGAGCCTAATATATTCAATTTTCATGTATGTAACGTTACTGACAATAATTTCCCAAAGAATAAAACCGTATTTTAGCTTTCCTGATATTTTGCAAAATCTCTTAACCTTTCAAAATCAAATATTCAAGTGATACACCCACCTTAAAAATCCATGTTTCTCCTGCTAATAGTTACACAGCCTTATGAAGTCACGGTCCTTTAAATTTTTCCATAAACGCAGGTCTTCTTTTGGGACTATATTCCCCGGTGGAGGCATACATTCACTCCACGCTTTTTATTGAGCTTAAACACTAAAATTACATAACTTCAAAAAAAACCTGAATACACGTCTTGTTGGTGATGATGGATTACCTATCCCAAGAACGTTTAAAGTATCAACAAGTTGATTTTAATAGCAGAATGAACTGAAACCAATGGAGGTCTGGAAGGTAGGAAAAACATTTTTAATTCACCATTCCAGTAGTATGCTTTGGGAAATGATTATCAGTAAAGTTATGTGTATGAAAACTGAACATATTAGTATCAAACATGCAAAATGGGTGGTATGGTCCTTTAAGCACAAGGACATTGTCTCCATCCCCCCCCCCCCCCCNCCCCAAAAAAAAACACATCACCCTCCATCCACCCACTTACCTACAGCTGCCACAGACTGCTCTACACTTTAAAACTACTGTGGAAATGTGCCTTCTGTTTGCTAACTTTGCACCATGTTCATACAGTCTTGTACAATATTGCAATTTATTCCTTATTGTTGTAGAATATTCCGTTACTGTGTAACAGTATGATTCTGTAATTCTCTACAGCATTTTGTATAGGCTGAAATACTGTATATATTGTATATATATTTCAGCCTATTTATCTGCTGCCATTTGATACGTTTACATTTTATCTTGTATTTATTGTTATTATTATAATTTTTTTTTGTACCGTGCAGCACAACATTTCACTATAGGAAATATAAGTGACAGTAAAGATGTCTATGTCTGTATCTATTACTGGACAGAAGCCATGATGTGTAACTTGCTGTGGGATAGTTCTACTTCAGAACTTCATTAAGTAAAGTGGTTAAACACAGACACGGTGGCAGTGCCATGAAAGAAAAGACACGCTGAAGACGAGGGGCCATTTAAAATAACAAAAACACACAAAAAGTTAGTGTATTTTGTTTGTTTTTTTAAATACCAAAATGGCATTAAAATGAGATATCAATTCAGTTTTGTAGTATTTATATTCAAAGCTGTAATGAACCTGAACTGAACTGGGAGCTAAAAAGAGCTGATGGTGGTGGTTAGGGTGGGGGTGGGAGGGGGATCAAGGATCAAGGATCAAGGGAGAACACAGGAGGGGTGGAAGAGGTAGACGATTGGCCCGGGTGGGGAGGGGGCTGGAGGAGGGGTGGTAGCGTGGAGGATTCAAGCCGCTGGTCTAATGTAGCAGCTTTGTGATTGGCTGGATTTCTGCCCTGCGTACCTGATACCGTGCTCCGCTCTAATCGTCCTTTTCCTGTAGCCGCGCTCGGACAACAACGCTGCTCTTTCTGCTTTTATCTCGCTCCGCTCTGCTCTCTGCTCAGATCAGGTTGTTAAAAGGAAAACGCCGACTGCCACCAACCACCCTCCCTTTCTCTCCACCTCTCTCTCTCTCTCTCTCTCTCTCTCTGCATGAGAGTGATGGTAAGAACCTGTTTGTTGTCCACTTAGTAAAAATCCTCCCACACTTCCACATTCCTTACTGGAAACTGACACAAGATGGCTACCAGGGGCATAAGGAGGCCAGCAGCAGCTACTCAGCATGTTGGAAGGGGAACACCTGGACAGTTAGTCGTTACTGTGAACATAAAGCAGATTTTGAGGACTGACAGGTGTCAAAAACAAAAGCACCTGTCTGAATGTCAATACTGACATTTGTGGGAAGAGGCAGCAGATATTTGAGTTGTTAAAGATTCAAGGGAAGGAAACCTCTGAGTTAAACTGCCCTGCAGCGACATTTTGTAAAATCACCATATCTGTAAATCATATGCTGGTCTGTCCTGTCTCGCATTGTCCCACATTGTGGTGTCCTAAATCCAGGCTGTTGGAGCAGCAGACACCGAGCTTTGCAGGGCCAGGTGTTGCTGTGTGTGGATTCTCAGTGTCATGGTGCAAACTGGAAGACAAAGAGCGTATTGAGGAGGCCGGCATGGAGCAGGGAGCAGCACAGGATACTCTTACAGCCTGGCCCGTGTTTGTGCCAAGTCCTCCCTTCATACACACAACAGACGCTGTGTTCAGTTTCTCCCCACTCCCAGCTTTGTCCTATCTGGCTCTCTTTCTGCCTCGCTCCCTCCACCTCCTCTCCTTTCTTGTTCAGGGCAGGTTTGTTGTCTTGCAGGCAGCATCTAGAGTGCAGATGAGAGGCCCAGATAGCAGAAGGTCTAAGAACAGACTCAGGCATTCCAGACTATTCTCCCAGCCTGTACCGCACAAAGAGATGGAGGCTGGAATAAAGCTGAGAGGAACACGATGCGGTCAAGTTGAACTTCAGAACAGCAGAAACCAGAAATCTGAACAGCTGTGTTAGGGAAGTGAATGATTTACATGGCATCTTATTTTATTACAAGGACTAATATTAGATCTCTTACGTTGGATCTGTAAGAACATTTGAAACCATGAAATGATCAGATCAGATAAAATCAGTTATAAGAAAAGCATCATAAGTACTGATACCACATTAATAAGGAACATATAAGGTTGTTTTCAGATCTGTAGATCATTTGTTCTGGTCTGAATCAGGGACTAAATTGTTGCTTTGGTTCAGTTTCACACAGGAAAACATTCAATCAATCAGCAAAAGTCATGTGACAACACTCTCTCTGCTCATTGGCCAGAAATGTCTGGGGGTGGACAAAGAAACTCCAAACAGGAAGTAGTTTCCTATGGTGTCAAAGTAAATCAGAGTAACAAAGATGAATGTGGATCCTTTCCTAGTCATAGCATCATCTGATCCATGAAGAAGAAAACTATGACAGCAGAAGCTAAATCAAGACGTGTGGAAAACCACATGCTACTCAGAAATAGTGTAGATCATGTTAATAACACATAATAATAATAATAATAATAATAATAATAATAATAATAATAATCTCTTGAAAAAAAAGAAGTTTCGGAACCAAAGCCTTCACAGGAAGAGGAAGCTTTCTGCCATCATGGCTTCATGTTCTGGCATTTTGCCATGAGGCTTTTTTTTCCTTCTTTTTTAAAACCCTTATTTATTCAGGGTTACTTCACTGAGCATCAAATGCTCTTTTGCATGAACCACACACACACACACACACACAGTGGATATGTGTTATATTAATGTAAATTTGTTAAAATTGAGCTCTAAAGCAGAAATTGTTTCCTTTGCTGATTTAACGTCAGTCTCTCTCTCTCTCTCTCTCTCTCTCTCTCTCTCTCTCTCTCTCTGTTTCTCTGAGGGGTGTGATGCATCTTTTGGATGAAAACAGAGAAAGATGACACTGATGTGATAATGAGAACTTCACCCCGTGGTTCCTGAAAAGAAAAGAAAAAAACCGTCCTGTCCTTCATAAAGTGGCGTGTCATCAGAAATGGCGATGCACGCCGTCTGCTCCTTCTGTGTGTAAATAAAGCTTTAATTAAGCTCCATTATACTTACACTCACTTCATTTATTTCATTTCAAAGTGAAGAGAGATGCAGCCACACAGGAAATATACTCTTAAAATATACTTTAGCTTATATGCTACAATATGAGACATATTTGTTATTTAGTTTATTAACCACTTAAGTCCAATGGAGCTCTGAGGGAAAACAAGATAAATTTCTGCTGACACTGATTTCTCCTTATCGTATTGAAAAAAAAATCACAGTATCACCTGTTGTAGTATTTTTAATTCACAACATCATATTCAAAAGCTGGAAAAATCTGCTTATCAGACGTCAGCCCCAACAAGCAGTGAAAACATTTCAAAATCTAGCGCCCAAAACATCAATGTCTGAAAGTTTTGACCCTCCAAATGTAAAGAACAAAGCCCGCTGTACTGCCCCACAGCACTGAAGCTAATGCTAACTCTGCTGATGCTAGCTAGCAAAGCTAAATGCAGGAGTTGTGGAAATCAGCGGTCAGAGTGTAGCATCACAGCGTGAGCAGGGACGCCCGGTACGAGCAGCCAAAGTCTGACATCATGCTACAACAAGAGACTTTCTGCCCACCAGACGAACGTCGCTTCAGCTGCACGAGTCCAAGGATCCCTAAAAAGCTCCAGGAATTTTAAGGCTTAAAGGACCATACCACCCACTTAGCATGTTTGAGCCTAATATATTCAATTTTCATACGTTACATTACTGACAATCATTTCCCAAGCATACTACTGGAACGGTGAATTAAAAATGTTTTTCCTACCTTCCAGACCTCCATTGGTTTCAGTTCATTCTGCTATTAAAATCAACTTGTTGATACTGTAAACGTTCTTGGGATAGGTAATCCATCATCACCAACAAGACGTGTATTCAGGTTTTTTTAGAAGTTATGTAATTTTAGTGTTTAAGCTCAATAAAAAGCGTGGAGTGAATGTATGCCTCCACCGGGGAATATAGTCCCAAAAGAAGACCTGCGTTTATGGAAAAATTTAAAGGACCGTGACTTCATAAGGCTGTGTAACTATTAGCAGGAGAAACATGGATTTTTAAGGTGGGTGTATCACTTGAATATTTGATTTTGAAAGATTAAGAGATTTTGCAAAATATCAGGAAAACTGAAATATGGTTTTATCCTTTGGGAAATTATTGTCAGTAACATAACATGTATGAAAATTAAATATATTAGACTCAAACATGCAAAATGGATGGCATGGCCTTTAATAGAGCCATGAAAAAGTCCAATTCCTGATTTCTTCTATTTTTGCATATTTGTTTCATTGAATTCTATCAGATCTTCAAACAAAACTTAACTAAGACAAAGACACAAAATACAGTTTTTAAATGATCATTTCATTAGTCACAAAGAACCCAGAGGAACATCTAAGGAGCTGCAGGCCTCGCTCGCCACGGGTAAAGTCAGCATTCATGATTCCAATGTCAGAAAGAGGCGGGGCTAAAGAAAGAGGCGGAGCTAAAATGAATCCATAGAGAGCTGTGAGGTGAAAACCACGACTAACCAAGAGGAACACAAAGACTCAACCAAAAAACACCTGATGACCCTCAGGCCTAACACAGCAGTAAATATTAGAATTGTTTTTCCTACCTTCCAGACTGCTATTAATTTCAGTTCATTCCTGTATGCTACAAAGTCAGTTTGTATAGAGATTTGAGTGTTTGAGATGAATAATCCAGTGAGCATGACGTCTATTAAATTTTTATTACATTTTACATTTTATATTATTAAATTTTTCATAATTTTTCTAAATTCAATATTTAATAATAATAATAATAATAATAATAATTATATATATATATATTGTCAAAGTTATTGTATTTAACTGATCCAACATGGAGCTGCAAGGAAGAAAATGTATGTCTCCGCCAGGCAATATAGTTCCAGGAAAAGATGACTTTTATTGAGAAATTAAAAACAAATGTGCCTTCCACATTCTCAACAAGTGTTATATCTTATATATGAACAGGTGAGACACTGAATTTTAAGGTGAATGTATCACCTGAACATTTGATTTAGAAACATTAGGGAATTTATTAAAATACCACAAAAATGCAGGTTTTGAAAATGGTTGGCAGTAACATACCTGATATGTATTTATTGGGCTCAAACATGCAAAATCAGCAGTATGATCCTTTAAGCTGCAGATTTTCCACAGTGATGAAATGAATACTTGTGTTTGTTCTCATGAGCTGAGTTTATGTCACATCCTTCCTGCGTTGTGTGGGTTTTTTTTTTAGCTCAGCGTGGATCAGGTCTCTGACATGCTGTATTATGTTGCTGTGTGTAATGACTTCAGGGATGAAACATGACACATAATTATTCTCTCTATAAAGGCTTCAGGTCAATCTCATGCTGTTATACTGTAACTCAGATAGGAGGCCACGCCCACATTGTCCCATATTTAGCTAGACTTTACAGATACATTTTGGCTCCACCCACTTTACACACCATGCTTAGTGTATTGGTGACTGGGAAAACAGCTGAATGAAGGCTTTTGTGATACAGGCTGTTCTGCCCTCTGCATACGTTTCTGGTGTGCACACATAGACAGATAGCTAAACACGATGCACTGAGAGGCGCTAATGATGACTCAGGCGCAGAAGTNGCACACATAGACAGATAGCTAAACACGATGCACTGAGAGGCGCTAATGATGACTCAGGCGCAGAAGTAAAGTGGACTCTTCTTCAAGTATGTCTTGAGACAGCGCATTTCTCTCGATACAGTCTTTTTTTTGTGAAACTGAAACAGATACAACTGTGCAAATAAACGAGTAACAAACAGAAAATCACNATCTTTTTTTTGTGAAACTGAAACAGATACAACTGTGCAAATAAACGAGTAACAAACAGAAAATCACACCTATTACATCCACGTAAATACGATATATAGAAAGCTATAAAGATACTTAATATAAATGTTAAGAAAGTGAAAATAATAGAATAGATGGTGTAACTTACAAAGCTTTTCTAAGGCTTTACAGGAGCAGATGGAATAGGATCAAGAACACCATGCTATGCCATGTTTTGCAGTCTGTGCATTTTCTAAAATGGCTGACATAAACTTTAACCTGAGCCACATGATTAATATCAACCAATGACCAAAAAGAAACTTCAAGTGACCTTACATAAATCTATATCATCAATGTCCACTAGGTGGTGCAACTTTAACTCTTGGGTTATGACATTAATTATTTTCAGAAAACACAGTTACAAGAGGAAACTCTTAAGAACGACTAATGTTACATCACACAGGCAGTCCCCGACTTACGAACATCTGACTTACGAACAATCCGTACTTACGAACTGAGCGCCATAAAGCCTAGCAAATTAAAAATTCGAGTTACATACAATGTTTCGTAATAATGAACGGCGCACTACTTTGCGACGCACATCAAAACATTACGCATCATCAGCAGTTCAGCGGTATTATATTTAAGATGTTTTAGTATATCTGGAAGTGTTTCTTTAATGTTTCTTATGCACAGAAAGGTAACATATTTTTATATATACTATACTGCCGCTAGATACGCACTTTACGTAACTGTTCCGACTTGCGTACAAATCCGACTTAAAGACAACTGTAGGAACAGAACTCGTTTGTAACCCAGGGACTGCCTGTATTAGAAAGAGATTTTTTTATTGGCTTTTTAATGCATTTCTTTTGCATTTTTTAGCACCAACACAAAGTCACCTCGTAATGTCATACAGGTAGGCTTTTTTTTTAACTTTGCACATTTCCCTCTATAGTCACAAAAACCTTCATGCAGTTGTTTTCTCATAAGTCAGTGAACTTCAAAGTTGCGTTAGCTGACAGCTTGTTTTATTATTCTTCATTATAAAGTCTCCTGAGTGCTGTTGCTCGTCTGCAGGTGCAGTTACTTCTGCCTTTAAGCGTATCCTCAGGACGGTGTTCATCTGCTGCCATCCACACTACAGATCACTTCAGAGTGCATTTTCCTGCTCTGAGCTGTGCAATTTTGTGTAGCGAGTAAATTTAACGTTACCTGCTGCACGTCCGCTGCGTTGTTGCATTTATATTGATCATTGTATTTTACAGACAGTAAAGAGACTTTAGTGTTTCAGTGATTGGAGGTGCACTGCAGCAGAATGGCCTCACATTGGCTGGTAGCAGGCACACACATAAAGGATAAGTGATCAGAGGTGCCTGGCAGAGGAATTGCCGCCACACAGCCTCACAGTTTCACCAGTTTATTCCCCTCAAAGGTCTGAGGAGCCTGATATGGATCAAATGCTACATTCACCACCTACCTGATTTCGATCTTTGCTCACATATCAGATGTAAGTTGTGAAGATGTAAATGGTAAAAATAAATTAAAAATTTTTTTTTTAAAAAAGCAAGTGGAATCTACGGAGCCCGGGAGGTATCAGGGAGAAAAAAAAAATAAGTTGTGTGCACAACTTACTTTCAGTGAACCGGTAAAAGCAGTATCATTTAAAATACATTCCAGAGATACCAAAGCTATAAGAATGCAGTGTTTGACAGCCAAAAACTGCACTATATTATATTTATTATTATTTTATATATAATATATAATTTGTTATTATTATATCTATTATATTTATTTATATTACATTATATATTTGAGGCCAAGATGAAAATAAAACTGTACTGAATCCAAATGATCCACAGTGTGTGTGTGCGTGTCAACTTGCACACCTGTCAATACTGAAATACAGGAGATTTTCTGGGACATGACACCCCACCACAGCCTTTCCTAGCATGACTGTATTATGTTTGTTTATTCCTCCTACAAGAAACTATTTCAATCAACTTTGGTTCCGCTTGGCTTCAGGTGTCTCCTGGCAAGCACACCTCACTTGTGTGCCACAGAATGACCAAAACAGCTTGATTGAGCCAATTACGATTCTGTATAACTGTCAAAACACGGGATTTACAGGAGAAATTATCAAACGGGAGATGGCGGGAGAGGGGAAAATACGGGAGAAACCCGGGACAAACGGGAGTGTTGACAGGTATGTCACCGTTAGCTTGTTCTGAGCCGTGCAAGAAGCAACTCTGAAGACTGTAAAATTACGTTCTTCTTCCGGTTCACTGCACTGTCAGTCAAGTAACTTGTGCAAACGAGTTAGTAAGTCATGCGAACTATTTAGTAAGTAGTGTGAACGACTTAGTAACTAGTGCGAACGAGTTAATAACTCGTGTGAACAACTTTTTTTTTTTTTTTTTTTTTTCTCCCTGACACCTCCCAGGCTCCATAGGAATCAGATAATCTCAGATCTGTTTTGGGCTACATGCACATTTGGAAATGAATCAGGTAAGTCAGGCTTCAGAGATGTTACAGTTTTTTTTCGATTGCTGACAAGCATGGGTCAATATTGAAGCCACTTTTTCTAAACTCTTCATACAGTGTGCATCACCAACATGCATCTTGGCTAAACAGTTCATCTGACCTCCAAAACTCACTCAGACCACCTTAACACTTCATACATGTGTCAAAATAAGCTCATTCCACCTTAACACTGGCAACAATTCTNCTTAACACTTCATACATGTGTCAAAATAAGCTCATTCCACCTTAACACTGGCAACAATTCTCACTCATAACACACTAACCTAAGAACATCGAGAACAGGCTGCATTACATTTACATACATGATATGAACTTTTATCTTTGAAGTTTGAATGATTTTTCACATAAATCAGTATTTCATTATAGAATAAGAATAACATCTTTTCACTGTGACTGCTAAAGTCATGTATATAACACGTAAGTATGTATATAACAAGAATGAATCAGAAATGCAGCATTTCGCTTCAAATAGTAATTTACTGTACTTGTGAAAAAAAAAAAAATCCTGAAATTCCAGGGCTGGGTTAGGGTTAGAGGCTTAAGGTTAGAGGGTTAGCGTGGGTATAGATATCCAATCCAGGATCACAAGGTGGGTTGGGGAAGGGGATGAGGATTAGGACTGTGGGGGGGTGGGGGTTAGTGGAAGGTAGCTGGGTTAGGATCAGGGGATGGGTACGAGTTGAGGTTAGGGTTAAAAGGTGAGGGAAAGGTTAGGGTAAGGGTCAAGAGGTGGGTAAGGGTTAAATTAGGGTTAAAGGGTAGGGAGAAGGTTAGGGTTAAGGGTGAGGGGATGGGAGAGGGTTGGGTTAGGGTTAAAGGGTGGGGGAAGATTGGGGTTAGCGTGAGGAGATGGGGAGAAGTTCGGTTAAGGGTTAGAAGGTAGGAAGAAGGTTAGGGTTAGGATAAGGGGATGGGAAAAGGTTAGGGTTAAAGGGTTAGGGTTAGGATTAGAAAGTCGGGAGAGGTTAAGGTTGGAGTTAGAGGATAGGGAAAGGTTAGGTTGAGGTTAGAATGTGGTGGGAGGGTTAGAAAAGAAAGGGGAGGCTGGGGTTAGGGTCAAGGGGGTGGGGGGAAGGATTGGTATAGGGACACCAAGTGCAGTGGCGAGCAGTGTATTTTACACCTAGGCCTTCAGTACGATCCTCCCATAATTAAACCACCTTCTAATAACCTCACCATGACACTAAGGCTATATGCTGCTGTTATTAGACATAACCAGCCCATATTCACGGTGACAGTAACCTTTATCGAGTGGAATAAAGTGATTTAACATGAGGATCAA
>VXCM01010685.1:0-18269 GCA_014773175.1 Lucifuga dentata | reverse complement strand
GAGGGAAATATTCAAATGGATCCAGAGAAGGTCTCGGCAGTTACATTCTGGCCCATTCCTGAGAGCCGCAAACAACTGCAACATTTCCTGGGATTCGCCAATTTTTATTGGAGATTTATACGAGGGTACAGCAGCATTGCCGCTCCTCTCATGGCTCTGATTTCTTCCAAGGTGCCATTCAAGTGGACCTCAGCTGCAGAGGAGGCATTCAAAACACTCAAGCTCCGGTTCACCTCAGCTCCCATCTTCCAGATGCCAGAGCCAGATCGTCAGCTTGTGGTTGAGGTGGACGCCTCTGAGGTGGGAGTGGGGGTGGTTCTCTCTCAACACAGTGTTGCTGATCAGAAACTTCACCCCTGCGCCTTTTTCTCCAGACATTTGACTCCAGCTGAGAGAAACTATGATATCGGCAATCGGGAGTTGCTGGCGGTTAAGTTGGCCCTGGAGGAGTGGCGTCACTGGCTAGAGGGTTCCCAGGTCCCTTTCTTGGTGTGGACGGACCACACAAACTTGGAGTACATCAAAACTGCCAAGAAACTTAATGCAAGACAAGCTCTTTGGTCTCTATTCTTCTCCCGATTCAACTTCACTCTCTCCTACTGCCCTGGGTCCCGCAACGTTAAGCCAGACGCCCTTTCCTGCCAGTTCCAGGGGGAGGAGGAGTCAGATCCGCATTCAGATGCCATCCTGCCTGCTTCATGCATCGTCCCTGCTGTTTCCTGGGAGATTGAGGAAAGAATTAAGTCTGCCCTGGAGGATCAGCCTGGTCCGAGCACCTGCCCTCCTGACNGGAGATTGAGGAAAGAATTAAGTCTGCCCTGGAGGATCAGCCTGGTCCGAGCACCTGCCCTCCTGACCGGTTATTCATCCCTGAACCATTAAGGCCTGAAGTCCTCCAGTGGGCCCATGCATCCAGGCTGTTTTGCCACCCAGGTATTCAGAGGACCATCAGTGTTCTCCAGAGGAGATTTTGGTGGGCCATGATAGAGGAGGACACTAGAGAGTTTGTAAATGCCTGTCCCATATGTAACCAGCACAAATCATCTCACCATGCTCCAGCTGGTTTGTTGTAACCGTTACCCGTGCCCCACCGCCCTTGGTCCCACATTTCATTGGACTTTGTTACTGGGCTGCCACCTTCAGAGGGAAACACAGTTATACTGACTGTAGTAGACCGATTCAGAAAGATGGCTCACTTCTTGCCCCTTCCGAAGCTTCCTTCCGTGAAGGAGACAGCAAAACTAATGCTTCAACACGTTTTCCGCCTCTATGGGCTCCCAGTTGACATGGTTTCTGATCGTGGTCCTCAGTTTTCGTCGGTGTTCTGGAGAGAGTTCTGCACATTGGTGGGAGCCACGGCCAGCCTAACTTCTGGTTTCCATCCCCAGTCCAACGGCCAAACGGAGAGGATGAACCAAGAAATGGAGACAGCGCTCTGCTGCATGGTCTCACAAGACCTGTCATCCTGGTCATCGCAGTTGTTATGGGTAGAGTTTGCCCATAACACTCTGCCCAGCTCCACCACAGGCATGTCTCCTTTTCAGTGTGCCTATGGGTTCCAACCACCTCTATTCTCGGTGGAGGAAAAGGAGGTTACCTGCCCCTCTGTTCAGTCCTTCATTCAACACTGCCGTCGGACCTGGAGCCGAGCTCGGACCGCTCTCCTTCGTGCTGTCAACCACTACTCCACTACAGCAAATCAACGGCGTTCTAAAGCTCCCATGTACCAGGTGGGACAGAGGGTGTGGCTTTCTACTAAGAATTTACCTCTTCAGGTTGAGTCCAAGAAACTGGCTCCTAAGTTCATTGGTCTGTTTGAAATCCAGAAGATCATCAACCCTGCAGCTGTTCGACTGAAGCTTCCCAGGTCCATGCGAATTCATCCCACTTTCCACGTTTCCAAGCTGAAGCCTACTCGAGAGAGTCCGCTAGTCCCTCCTACTCCTGCTCCACCACCTCCGCACTTTATGGACGGGGGCCCCGTNCCTTCCACGTTTCCAAGCTGAAGCCTACTCGAGAGAGTCCGCTAGTCCCTCCTACTCCTGCTCCACCACCTCCGCACTTTATGGACGGGGGCCCCGTCTTCACAGTACACCGTCTTCTCCGCTCTCGTAAGCATGGTAGAGGGCTCCAATATTTGTCGACTGGGAGGGTTATGGTCCTGAAGAAAGCTCCTGGGTTCCTGCTTGTCACATCCTTGACCCAAATCTCATTTCAGAGTTCCATCGCCGTCACCCTGACNCTGGGTTCCTGCTTGTCACATCCTTGACCCAAATCTCATTTCAGAGTTCCATCGCCGTCACCCTGACCAACCCTCCAGATCAACAGCTACTGTCAGGAGGAGCAACCGGAGACTCGCCCCCGAGCTTCCATCATCAAGTCAGGAGGAGGAGTCTTCCGAGGAAGAGGAGATGTCAGCAGAGGAGGAANCGAGCTTCCATCATCAAGTCAGGAGGAGGAGTCTTCCGAGGAAGAGGAGATGTCAGCAGAGGAGGAAGAGGAAGCTCCTATGGAGGAAGATGACCCCCTTCCCTATAACTTCTCTCACCTGGACGATAATGATCCGGCTGATCTATCTGAGGAGTACTAGTCATTATTGGACTTTTTNTCTTCAGCTCCTCATCTCAGCTCATCAGCCTAATTCACTTCAGATGTGAACGCTGCCACTGATCTTCACCAATTAAGCATGGATTTAAGCCTCAGTCTCTCACTCACCCATTGCCAGATTGTTCTCTGCTATCTCTGATGCAAGACTTTCCAGTGCTTTTCTGTGGACTGATATTCTGTTGCCGAACCTGCCTGTCTTGGACTAACCTGCTCGTCATTTCCCTGGTAATCACCTCTGCCTTCTGTCTCCGACTTCGATTCCTGTCCCCACGACTGGGTTCCCCATCTGTCTGTCTCTGTGTGAGCGCTTTGTCCTGCCTGTTCATCTGCCTGCTTCTGTGTTGGATTGTGGATTCAATTAAAGAACTTAATCTGTCAGTTTTGTACTGTGTGCTGCATTTGGGTCCAAACCATACCCGCCACAATATGATCATTCCCATAGTTGAAATTGTTGTGAAAACAAAATCAATAGGGCAAGGGATGAATTTTCACTTGAAAAAGGACAGGTGTTATTTCCATTGTGTTCACTCTATATTTGTTTCCTTCCTCCTGAAGCTGGTGAGCTGGAAATGAGTTGATGTCTTGGCATATCCAAGATATTTCAGTCTGTTATTCATCCTGACAAGAAAAAGCAAAGAAGCAAATTGATTATCAGTTTAGATCATTAGTGCTGATGTAAAATATATTGTAGTCTGCAGATGTAATGCTCTTCAATACATTAAGTAGCAGTACATGTGATAAAAAGGCACCATTCATTTATTTATATGAAAGTGCTTACTATGCTGAATGAACAACAATTTAGAATACTGAACCTAATTTTTTTAAACTTGTATTTCTGGCTGCAGGGAAGGATGTAAAATTCCTTAAAAAGAGGATGTTCTCAGTTAGCTAACAGAAACTTTGCTCTTTGATCTCGCTGCAGCACCACTAGAATTAACTGAGCACTATAGTTGAACCAAAAAGAATAAATGTCTTCATTGACGGAGCTCTTCCTTGTTAACAAGTGTTGTTTTTTTTTTTTAAATCAAAGTAAAATTCTTTTTGCAAAATGACTAATACCATAAAACGTTTTTTCATTTTCAGTAGTTTTGTTGTAAATAGAAAGATTCCTCTTATTTCCTTTACAAATCTAATGTGACACAAGGTTTTGCTTTGTTGCTGTAAGGGTTTTTCTGTTTTCTCTGTTAAAATATCCAACCTTAAAACTGTTTGTAATAACACACACACACACACACACAGTACTGTGCAAAAGTTTTAAGCACGTCTAAAAACTTGTCTAAAGCAAAGGTAATTTCAGAATTTACAAGACCAATTAAGCTCTTATTGTTTTTGAATAAAAAACAATAAGAAAAATGAATAAACAATTTAGGGTGCCAAAGACTTGCAAAGTATCAATAAATCACTAGGAGCATATAGGCAGGCTAATAAAATGAGAGGACATTTTTTCTGGTTCAAAGAATTACATCTTCATACATGTTTACAATCTATAATGCTTTCAAAACTGTGTGTGTATGTGTGTGTGTGTGTGTGTGTGTGTGTGTGCTGATGTGAGTGGAATGGAAGGGCCAGTGTCAGTGGAGAGNCCCCCCCCCCCCCCCTCTCTGCCTCTCTCTCTCCCAGATGGGGGGTGAGAGGAGGAATGAAGGGGCGAGCAAATACATGGAGGTCAAGGAGAAATGGAAAATCCTTGTCAGGTTTTAGTGGAGCACTTTGAGATTCTCTTATTTTATTCTCTGGGTCTCACTATTAATTTGTGATATTTTATTGTTCTTCATGTGTTGATCAGCGGTGTGGGTGGTGCAGTTTGCTTTAGTTTATTATCTTTGCCTGGATGTGGGCGGAGTTAATAATAGCGTTTGGATTTTTTCTCTTTTGGTGCTGATCTGGGTCGGTTTTGAACATACATTTATACTATGAAGTTGAAGGAGCAATTTTTTATTTGAATTCCTGGACCAGTATAGGCCACACCCATTTTCAACCCCCCCCCCCCCCCNCCCCCCCCCCCCCCCACAATCATTTTCTAAATCACTACAACAAAGTTCATCTAATCTAAGGTGGAGGGGACGGTTCGTTCATATGTGGACAAAGTAGAAGAGCGTCACATCGTATGAGGAGCGAGTCAGAATGGCTCACAGATATCCGATACGTATCAAATTTGTTTGTAACCCATCCCATGTGCTTTTCTTTTTAACCGTGTACAGGCTCACAACGTGTCAGATGTGAGCAAAAAAATGAGAATTGGGTCAGACGTATCTGGAGATGGAAAGTGTTAGCGTGTTCTGGTTTCATTCTGTATTTTACAGAAATGTAAAATACGTCACAGAGAAGTTTTAAAACAGCAAGAAATAAAGTGAATAACGAGTGAAAGTAGCAGAACAAACTTTAATTTATATGAAATGCCACCAGTTATTACTGTAAGGTGAAGGATGGGGGGTCACATGTTTTGGACATGTTAGAGAGGATGAGAGTAAGATGAAGATTAAATGGCAGAGATGAAGGAAGGAGGGATGGGGAGGAGAGGATAGAGAAGAAACAAGGGCGGGGAAGGAGGAGAGATGGTAAAAAGAAAAGAAACTGGCATGAGATGGAACTGTAGGAGAGGACGGAGAATGGGAAAGTGGANCAAAATATAACACTGTACTGTGCAAATGGCAAAAAGAAAAATACACGAAGAAAAATATATAATACTATATACATTTGTAAAGGGATGTTATGTAGGGATAAAGTGACAAGTGGTATATTGTTATTGCACAGATGTGATAAAAAAAAGTATAGGTTACTCTCCACTTCTGTATGATTTTTGACTTTCAGGTTTTGAAAGACGTGTAACCATAGTTTGTGCAGATGATATTTTAGGTTCCTCTAATTATTTAANTCAGGTTTTGAAAGACGTGTAACCATAGTTTGTGCAGATGATATTTTAGGTTCCTCTAATTATTTAAGTTATTCTATTAAATTATATTTGTGATTTCGTTACACTGTACATTATGGCACATTGTTATTTAAGGAAATCTTGCATAGTTATGTTGTATTATTATTATTTCTGCAATAGATTAAGGTTAACTTTATTATTAATCCCCAGTGTAGAAACTGGTTTGTCACCTGTACGTAAAAGATGTTACATAAAAGACCATACACATCAAAAACCATTCAGCAAACCGTAAAAACGCCACAAGCAAAAGAAAAGGTACAGGTACCAGACAGATGCCGCTTATATTCTATAAAAAAGACCAATAAGAAAAATCAAACTGAAGTCAAATTTATTTATATAGGACATCTTAAAACAACTGTCATTGACCAAAGTGCTGTAATGGAACAAAGATGGTTCAATAAACATATAAAAGCACACATCTTATTATAATTACAGTTTTTCTGTCTGTCTGTAGCACCAGCATCTCTAGAACCAGCACTGTATGAAGTTGATATTCAGCAGGTTTACTGCTCAGAACCCAAGGACATGCAGCGTCACATGTGAAGTTGTTTGGATGAGCGGTTCTCAAACTGAGCTGGTAAAAAGTAGTCTGTGAAGCAGGATACACTCTGGGCGCAGCAGCATACACTCCGGTCCACAGGCGGAGTGTATGCAGGCTGTGGTGCACACCATTAAGTCCGGCCCGGTCTGAACAGGCACATTTTCACCGGGCACTGCACTAGTATGAATAAAAAGGAGAAATGTCACATAACGATATACAGAAATATACACATGCATACGTAAAGCGTAAAAACAAAAAACACTCAAAATCAACTGCAATAACTTAATACTCAGAAAAAGGAGGTAATGATAATAGAAAACAGATAAAAAAGGAGTTACTGAAAAGCAAAGCTGAATAGTTGCTCCAAAAGTATTGAAGGAGCTGCATGAGTTGATGGACCTGGGAAGAGCTGAGGAGCAGCTGAAAGATCTGCCTCCTCATCCTGCACCATCCTGGCAGGTGGAGCACCCACATCCACCGGCCGGTAGACGAGCAAATGCAAACATTTCAGTTTCAAAGCTGTTGAGATGAGACCGACCAGGCACTCAAGCAGTTCCAGCAGGAGGCAACAGACAGAAAACTACCGGAGCGGACGACAGTTAATGCAGCAGCACCAAGCTAGCTGCAGCTCAGCAGGAAAAGAGAAACAGTCCCTCCAGCAAAGACCTCACAGAAAGAGTTCAGAAACATTTCATAAAATCATTCCCAAACTGGAATACAGCAAAGATCANGACCTCACAGAAAGAGTTCAGAAACATTTCATAAAATCATTCCCAAACTGGAATACAGCAAAGATCACATAGGAAAAACAAATCGGAACAAAAACAAATGAACAAACGGTAGTAGGAGGGAGTGGCGTACATGCACCAGCGTTCCTGTGCTAACAGCAGGGAAGCGTTCTTTTTGCTGAAGATATGATGCCAGTCAACACAGCAAAAAAGAAGCTTTAAGAGACTTTTGAAAAGCTCAACCAAAGACATGACGTCCCAAACAAGAACATGCTCTGCAGGCGATGTACAGTGTTAGCTTAGCCGCTACTTAAGCTGAGTTGTTTTCCTCTATCTTGGTCTTGTGGTCAAGCCAGGCCTGCTTATAAGTCCATTTTGTTGTTTTCAATAAAAATACAAGGTAATTCTGTTTCAGTATTTTTCCCCAGTGTTCACGTTTTGGGTGATCCAGCGTGAGTCCTGATATTACACAACGATAAGTGAAGAAGATTTTATATAATCACTGTTATCCATATTTTTTAGAGTCAACCAATAATTTCTTTGTTGTTCCTCATTTTTAATTTGTTTTATTTTAAAGCAGTTATCTCAGAATTTCTTCCCTTACAGACCTTTTCTTGACACCAGATGTTGAAGGAACAGCTTTTNCAGTTATCTCAGAATTTCTTCCCTTACAGACCTTTTCTTGACACCAGATGTTGAAGGAACAGCTTTTATGTCTGTGGTCTGTAAAGACTGTAGGCACTTTCCTCCTTTCATGGCTCTGAAAAGGCCTGAGAGCAGCACCGGTCACCGTTTCTGCTGTTGCCATGAGACTTTTGAAAAGCTGTCGGAAGTATTTTTAACTTTTATTGCTGAAAGCCCACTAAGCTTTTAGCACTGTGGGAAGTGACAGCAGAGATGTGGAAGCTACTTCGGTTTAAACACGCAGCCAGAGAGCTGGTATTCTATCTGAGTTAATAACAGGTGGACGTTTCTCCAACCGGCGAGCTGTCAGAGCTTTAACTGAAGTAGACGCTTTGTCAGCACAGCAGTGGCATGCAGCTCGTGCAGCTCTTGCAACGTGCAGCTCTAGAGTCACGTGCAGCTCCAGACCCGTTCAGTGTGGCTTATATTATTCCTTTAAGTTTTGTTCACAATGAGATTGAGACAACACTCATGTATGCTGACGTTAAGGATAAAAAAAGGTGCAGCTGCTCTCACGATCACAGTGGATGCTGCACTTTTTCCAGCTAGCCTAGCCAGTCTGTTAATGGTCTGAGTTTTTANTCACAGTGGATGCTGCACTTTTTCCAGCTAGCCTAGCCAGTCTGTTAATGGTCTGAGTTTTTAGAACATGGCGGTGCATGTGACGTGCAAACCTAAATGAAAATGTGAAGAGGAGCACAGAATGTTTTTACCAGCATGGGAGGATTTATATGTTGTGGAAAGAAATGACAAACCATTTTGCCTGTTTNAATGTTTTTACCAGCATGGGAGGATTTATATGTTGTGGAAAGAAATGACAAACCATTTTGCCTGTTTTGATGAAGGTTCTCATCCAGGCAGTAGATAGTTGTATGAAAACTTAGTCAGGTTAACTGGATCCAAGTTTTTAATTCTGAAACGTTTCACCGTCCATCCAAACGGCTTCATCAGTCAGAAATGACATTTTGCCTGTTTTGTCAGACGTTGCTGTCGCATTTTAAAGCTTCAAATCTTCAGCATCATTTTTCCTCTTTGCATCCTATAGCATCAACCAGGAGTTTCCCAAAGGTCCTGAACTCTGCAGTACAAACTACATGTATTAAATATACACCAAAAATTAGAGTTGTTAAAGAGATCTGTATTAATGCTTGTTATAATAGTAAGGATGGTTNTATACACCAAAAATTAGAGTTGTTAAAGAGATCTGTATTAATGCTTGTTATAATAGTAAGGATGGTTTGGGGGGGGGCATAAAGACATCTTGTGACTCTTTGGAGTAATAGGGTTTTATTTTTGGCTCTCTGAGTCTTGGGACTTTGCCCCCTAGTCTATCCACCCCCCNCCCCCCCCACCACCACCACCACCACACACACACAATATGCTGGAAATAGCAGAAGCCAAATAATGCCACAAGGTCCGCATCAGTCCTTATGACATGAAGTTTGTAACTGCTGACAGTGGCTGTAAAGACGGCCGTTCACCTCCCTGGTGTTATGAGCATCCTCCCTCCCTCACAGACTGCACATACACTAGAACAGCAACAGGTTTTCCTTTCAGGTCCTCTGTTTTCTGGTAAAACAGAGGACCTTCAGCTGTAGCACTTTGCTTTCTGCTGGTTGCCTCCTCTGAGGTAGGGCTGGGCAAGTTCCTAGGTGCTAAACGGTTATATTTTAGCCATTAGTTTCGTGTTGACAGCATCGATCTGGCCTTTAATGTCGGTGGATAAGGAGTCAATTGAATTTGAAATGCTTTCAATTTCTTTCAGTTTATGAAGCAGTAAGACTCCCAGAGCCTCTCGCACTTTATGTTTAATGTCCCAAAGAGCAAAAATCAAACATTTGGTGCTGCAGCTTTTATGCTCCAAGTGGTTGGAACAGCTTCCTGAGGAGCTGAAAAGATTGATATTTTTAAACGCAGATTTAAAACCATCTGTTCAGCCTGGCTGTCATGCAGTGTTTTATGATTTTATATTTTAATTTAATTTGTTTGATCTTATTAAATTTGTGTATTTTAATCAACTGTTATCAATATTTTGTGTGTATTTGTCAATCACCTGTGAAGCTCTTTGAGTTGCATTTACTTTGTAAAAGGTAGCTATATAAATAAAATTTGATTGAATTACTTTTTGCAATTTGTTTGAGTTTGAGTCCATTTTCTTATTCAGAGTATCAATGCTGGCAGGACGGATGGTTTGGATTTGGATTCGCTGCATTAGTCCAGTTACATCCATGACACCAGGGCTTGTTGCTGAGGGCGTTTCCTCAGATGAGCTTGGTGTTTTACAGGCCGCCATTGAGGTATCATCTGTCTTTGGCATTTTTGCCCCAGACATCATATGAAATCCGTTACATTTCTCGCCACCGGTATTCCCAGCACGAGAGCAGATGCTCTGTTTGAGTAGAGATTTTGCACAGAGCTCCATCATTACTTGCACCTTTAACTCATCATTAAAGAGCGTACAGAATGTTTAAACTATTAGAAATCATCTGGACAGATTTGTGAAAGTGAAGAAAAAACATAAGGAGTCTTTTTTTTTTTTTTTTTTTTAAATTTAGGAGCTTTTTTTTTTTTTTTTGCCTTTGTTCAGATAAATGCATGAAACAGATGAGCTCTTATTGTGAGTAAGTCACCATTTTGCATATGTGGAATGCATATGTACAGAACCACATGCGTGTCTGTGGTGGCATATGCTACTTTCCACATTCATTTTGTCGTGTAAAATGCAGTCATAGCAGACACATAAACTTCGAAGAGCTTCTGACCACCAGCTCGTTTTTCTTCTTCATCTTTGCTCTTTAGCAGCTGAAGAGAAAGCTCTTACTGCATCATGTTCCAGACTGGTGGTTTGCAGCCTGCGGCCACTGATGAGGTCAGGAAAAATTAGTGTTAAAAGTTGCAGCTGGCCTCTTCTTTGTAAATGCTCGGGCAGTAACCTCATGGTCTGATTGAATCTGAGTGTGACTGAGGTTACTGGGCGATCCAGATAACCTGAGAAAAGAGACTGAAGAGAAATGTGTTGCTAGCATCAAGATGCCCTCAAGCAAAGCGTCTAACTTCAGTTCAGACTGCTTCCTTTGCTAAAAGTTGAAGTATCCTCCCACACACATGGCAGATGACTTTTTTTGAGACAATAAAATCAGGAAGCCTTGTTTGTATGACTGCTGTAGCACTTTATGATGAGTTACTAACATGATCTGCTGTGTAAAAGTAAACTTAGACTTAATTTAGCCACACCTGTGCAGATGTCTGTACACCTTCCACATTTGGTTACCGTATGGACTAGAACATGAAACTGGACGTTCAGTTTGAGGAGAGGTTGAGCGAGGAGATCTGCTGTTTACAATAAGCCTTAGGACAGCAGAATGTCACTTCCTGTTGTAAGTAGGAAGTGTGAAACATCTCCATATATGCAGACATCCAGATGTATCTGTACAGAGCCTTGCTGCTTTAGCATCATTGGCGGAACAATGAAGTGTTGCAGCAGCCAGCCTTGATCTGTCACTGGAGATTTATTTATCTTATGCTGTAGGATCCAACCTTGGACAGAACTCATGCTGGCCNATCTGTCACTGGAGATTTATTTATCTTATGCTGTAGGATCCAACCTTGGACAGAACTCATGCTGGCCACCAGGCGAGCTGGGTCGCTGGATCCGCTCACACTGGTATGACACCTCGTGGCTTTCTGTAAGTGCTGTGTATGCAAGGGCCCTGGCTCTTTAGAAGTGGCCCCTCCACTGCCTCTCAATCTCAGCTAGAGAGCATTCTCTCCTTCTCCCTGAAGCTCCAGAGAAACATTCACAGAAGATGCCCTCTCTGTTCCTGACCTATCCCGCCTGAGAGGCTTCTGACTGGGGTTTGGCAGAGCAGAGGACTGGGCCTTCTCTCCTGGAGCCTGTTGCTGTAGAGAGAGGGTTAGCAATAAAGAGGACATGTCAGAAGATGGAGCTGACACTACAGGCTCTCTCCACAGGGGACAGGATGAAGAGAGGAAAGAAANATGTCAGAAGATGGAGCTGACACTACAGGCTCTCTCCACAGGGGACAGGATGAAGAGAGGAAAGAAAAAAGTGTAGAGGATGAAGAGGGTAAGAGAAATGGAGAAAGGACAAGAGGGAGGACGGGGATGATGACATGTGGGAGGGAGAAAGGAGGAGGAGAAGGAGGAGGAGGAGGAGGAAAGGAGTGTATGGAAACAAGGAGGGGTAAGAAGACAAAATGGCGGAGGACAGAGGTAGAACGATGTATTGATTTGCTGACATGCCGGGGCTCGTCAGTGAGTCCTGATATTACAGAATGTGTTTCCTTCTTTCTTTCTAATGGGTAAGGGGAGATAGGAAGAGCCAGAAAGAGAGGGATGGAGGGATGGAGGGTCAAATAAATTAGTGTGTTCTCATCCTGCCATCCCTGCATGCCTCCTTCTGTATTCATCTCCTCTCTTTCTCNCAAATTAGTGTGTTCTCATCCTGCCATCCCTGCATGCCTCCTTCTGTATTCATCTCCTCTCTTTCTCCCTCCCTCTATCTTTATCCATCCATCATTTAATAGACTGGCTCTCAGCGCTTCTCCCTGTACTGTGTACAGATCAGATATGGGTCTCCGAGGAGAATTTCATACCATCTTACAAAGAAAATTACCATCCGCAGGCTTGTATGCAGGTGGGATTGCCATCTTTCATCCATGCGTCCACTTAATTTTTGTCGTCTTAGATGCACATCGCTGTCTTACTGGGGAGGCTTGAAGACCGTCGTCAGATTGTATGAATTCCATCCTGTTTACAATAAGCTGGATGATCTCTATTACAGGAAAAACTGAATAAAATATGTGGGATATAGTAGTAATATCTGGAATACTAAACCATGCATCCAGCTAATCCCAAATAAGACCCTTAACAGGGATCAGAGAAATTCACAATGCTGAGTCTGAATGGCACAAGGAACGAATATCATCCCCTCCTGTTTTATTCCATGTGTATCCTTCTTTACCAGCATAGGCAGATGATAAAGACACAAGATTTCAGATTCTGCAGAATGATGTGAAAACACTGTCAAGATAACGAGCAGGCAGTTTATGAAGACAGACAGGCACGTAATCAGGCAGGCGTGTTGTTTAAAGGAGCTTCCATGTCAGCATCAGCACCCTAATTTAAACTGGATACACGTACTCCACTTACAGGGAGCGAGTCGTTTTAACAGACTTCTTGAGTTCTTTCAGAAATCGGTCGTTGTGTTTTGACGTAAGTAAAGTTTTGATGGAGAAGAAAGGCAAAGATGAGTGTTTTCTTCTTCTCGACAGAAACAGGAATTTCATTGGGCTTGAAACCACTTTTCCCTTGTTGATTCTTGGAAATTCTTTGAGGAGGTTTGTCATGTGATCCACTCTGATTGAGTCCTTCATGTTCAGTCTGTAAACAACAAGCAAAACCTCATTTGGTGATGTCAAGTCATCTCAAAGTCACATGACAAATATTCTTAAGCAGGATGTTGTAAAATCTAATGTCTGTCACTTCTGCTCAAGCAAACTTTTACTTTCAGCGTCAAAACTTTTCTTTTTTTTTTTTTTAGAACTTTTTATTTATCATTTTATATACATCATTGACCTGTGCACCCATACAATATAGCCCCATCTTCAGCATGGTTTCTTGGTATAGTATACATAATCCATAGTGCATAAATCTGTATTAAACAGGCAAATCATTATTTACATTCAAACTTTTCATCAAACACAAAAGAGCGTCCACTTTCACATTCTTCCCATTTATCCATTCCATCCATCAGGAGAGAGGAAAGAAGAAGGAAAACTGACCAGTACATAGACTCAAGAATAAAATGAGTAAATAAATTTCAAAATATATATTGTCCTCATTCATCAACATATCTTCAAATAGAGAGTTTTGAGTTTATATCAATAAATTCCTGTTTATTTCTGCAGGTAGCCCATCTAGTCAGAAATATGTCCAGTCATAGTTTGGCTGTTATATTCTCCATATACTAAACATTTTTAATTTGTCACTGATTCATTGTTGGAGGTTGGAGGTTCCACCAAGACACTGTCATCATCTTCCTCTATTACAAGGATTATTTTCAATAGGAATTTATTATTTCCTGTTATATTATTGGGAAAGATTCCCAACAAGTAACAANATTATTTTCAATAGGAATTTATTATTTCCTGTTATATTATTGGGAAAGATTCCCAACAAGTAACAAGGTCTAGAGTTAAATCAACTTTAAGAATTATATTTATTTCCTTGCGTATATTTTCCCAGTAGTTCTTTAATTTTGGACATTCAAAAAATATATGGGTATGATGTCCTCTGAAGCCATAATCTGTCCAACAAAGATCAGGGACATTATTATACTTAGATATAACTGAAGGTGTTTGAAAAAACCTCACTTTTATTTTCCAATCAAATTCATGCCATAAAGGAATATTCATTGTTTTATGACCTTTAATCCTTTCTTCATTTGTAATTGAAGCACAGTTTGTCTTCCCATTTTTCTTTAGATTCTAGTATATCCTCTGTTAATTCATTTTGTAAGAATTTATGTACATATTGAATTTTTCCCTAATTCACCTTTATTTACTTTTATAAAAAGAAGTTCTATATTTGAAGGTGTTTTACATATTTGTTCTGTTTTTTGGTTTAAAAACATGCACAGACGTAGCTCCAACATGGATTTGCTTCATGACAACCTCAGAAATGGCTGAAGGTACAGAGCTGATGACGCTGAACGGCCTCATGTACCGTCTGTTGTCGCCGCTGTTTCTTTCTCCTTCGAAAATGGTGATCTCCTCCGTCTTTGTTGAGCAAAATTGTTTTTTTCTTTTTCTTTAAGGTGCCCTGTCAACAACTGGGGTGATTTGTGTTACAGCGCCCCCAGTGGATGTTGTTTTTACTCCTTCCAATTCACGTTAAAGCTACGACCTGCATACACATTACATTACTGACAACCATTTTCCAAAACACAAAACCTTATTTTAGTTTTCCTGTTATTTTGCTAAATCCCCTAATCTTCANACCATTTTCCAAAACACAAAACCTTATTTTAGTTTTCCTGTTATTTTGCTAAATCCCCTAATCTTCAATGTTCAGGTGAAGGTGATACATCCACCTTAAATGTAGTTTCACCTGCTAACATGTGCATCCAAATTTTAATTTCTTTNAAGGTGATACATCCACCTTAAATGTAGTTTCACCTGCTAACATGTGCATCCAAATTTTAATTTCTTTGCTGTAGAGTAAATGATTATTACTTTATGCCAAACTCTACACCGTGTGTGTGTGTGTGTGTGTGTGTGTGTGTGTGTGTGTGTGTGTGTGTGTGTGTGTGTGTGTGATGGCAAGCAGATTGATGCCTCTGGACTTTCTGAGATACTTTCTCACTGATATACTTTGTCACCTGATGGTGGCGCTGTAATAAAGGCAAACGTATTTTGGTTCATAACTTGCTATGGTCATGGGCCTTGGGGTCTGAGTTGTGTAGGCTTGGACCCCGTTATAATATTTACTTTCTTTCTTCCCAAAATACCCATAACGCTGCATTCACATATTGAAGGTAGAAAAAACGCCCTACCGCCGACAGCAGCGGAACGCAGCGCCAGACAGCGGGCAACAACAGTAGATGCGGTGCTGTTGCCATGGCAATTGGCGGGATGATTCAATATTGGAGGATGCAATAGCGTTTTATATTTTTGCACAATGTTTTATAGAACAGGAAAGCTGGGGCTCTGGCCGTTTTATACACTCGTTTAAAGAAGCGACAGAAAAGGCAGACACCAGACGCTGTGGGTTCATCCCATTTTACAGGAGCCAAACTACTGGGAGAATTCCATCAGCTAATTCAAGAACTGAGGATGATGAAGAGATTCAGAAGATGTTTCAGACTATCCACAACTCAGTTGTCCATCTTTGACCCAAGAACATCAGCATCCGGTTTGTCTTTGCTGCTGCAGTAAGCAGAAAAAGGTGAAAAATTGATCTTTTGACGGCATGTTCCGTCTGGCCGTGCGATGTGCCGCTCTCACCACCAGCGGGGGCGGAGTTTTTCATCGTCCTCTCATTGAAAAGAATGGGACATCTAGTTTTCTGTCTACTGCACCCCGTCAACATGTGAATGCAGCATAAAAGTGGTTGGGCGGCCCAAACCGTCTAACGTGTAAAAGTGAAATTTGCAGCATAGGTACAGCAGGGGGAGATCTGTTGATACGCCAAAAATAATATACGTCAACCATTAGGGGGCGCTGTAATAGATTGGTGTACTGCCCTCGTTGAAGTGTTATAACTCCAACTAGACAGCCAGACTACTTTACACGTTACACGGAGTCAGGACGTAGCGTAACTCTGAGGATGACTGACTTAAAGGGTATATTTTGTTAATATTTTGAATGAAAGATCTAGAGGACAAACAGCAAAGACATTTTTTTACAGATCATTTTGCTTTTATTTACCGAGAGTGCCAATATTCATGGAGGGCACTGTATGCATAGTGTGTATGGTATGTATAATATGTAGTGTATAGTATGTGTAATATTTACTATACACACACACGCAGCCGGGGCACGGTGCTGTAGGCCAGCAGCACACATGGTGAGACGTGCTGAAGCGATGCAGCAGAGGAAAGTAGGGCAGTGGGAAACAAACGACAGGATGACTTTGATCCCCTCCTCCCTTCTCCTCTTCCTCATCCCTGCTCTCTCCCACTGCCGAATGGGGAGAAGAGGAAAGGACAGAATGAAGGGGAGAGGGTGGATAGAGGGATGGAGGTCAGCTGAATTACAAAGGGAGGGGAGGCTCTGGATCGTCTCCTCCTCACGGCTGCCTTCAGCTCTTCTTTGGGAGCGTTTTTAAACTCAATGAAGATGTCATAATGAAATGAAAAATACTAGAAAATGATGAATCACACTTTTGGAAAATGTAGCCGGTCGTCTGCTGCAGAACGACACCAGCACCCTGACAGATCACGTTACCGTGTAAAACGTCACGAATACCATCACAACATCATCCATGCCTCACTAACCCATTCCTCTCTCAGCAGACGCTAACGACACTAAATGTTTATGATTTTTCCTCACTCNCACACACACACACACACACACACACACACACACACACACACACACACACACGCATGCACGCACACACACACGCACACACACACACATGCAGCTATACTGCGGTGTTCCTCTCTGTGCTCGCTAACAATTTAAAAGACTGACAGAGAAACAAATATGAACACGTACACAAATATTGCATTTGACGAGTACAGTGTCATCAAAATATGTACTAACAAAGTTACACACACACACACACACACACACAGCCCACTTGTTACAGTAGCGGGTAATTGCTGTATCCTCGTAGCAATATAAGACAATATAACTGCCTTCAAAGTGAGAGCGTTCCTCACAGCAGGGGGCCTTTCAGAGAGCGAGCGAGTGAATGTGAGAGAGAGAGAGAGTGACAGGCTGCAAGGAAAAAGAGACAAAGAGAAGCACCATGAGGAGGAAGGTGAAGTGAGAAGGAGATGGTGGAGAGTGACAGGTAGAACAGGAAAGGTGGGAGGAGAGACGAAGAAAGGGACACGGAGTGAAGAGGAAACGAGGGAGTGACAGCTGAGAAACACGGAGGAGACAGAAGAGTGACAGGCAGAGCGAGAGAGCGTGGTGATGGAGTGAGTGATGGAGAGGAAGAGGGGGTGTCCTCCATGACTTTGGTGTAAAACACAGTGACCTTCTCATCAGCTCTAAGGTCGTTTGTGCACCAAGAGCAATGCAACGTTATCAGTTTTTCAGAGGCAAATTTAGCACGATAAATATATTTACACCAAAAGTGATGTGATTTTTGAGTATACTTATGTAGGTTTACCACCCAAAAAATGAAAAAAAAAAAAAAAAAAAAAAAATGGAGTCAACATCAAGTAATGATGAATGACCTGGTGCTGAGTTTCCGTAACAAAAGGAGAGAAAAAATGGGGCATGTTATTTTCTTCACATACCAGTGCAGCGCCCGTTCAAAAAGGCCTGTTTGGAACCGGCTGGACACTTTCTGGTGTTCACTGCAGCCTGCCATAGTTTATTCATGTCCTCGTGAGCTAGCTGTGTTTGCTGTGCCCGTGGACCGGAGCGTATCCTGCCACGCGGACTACTTTTTTACCGGCAAAGCTCAATTCTAGAACCGCTCATCCAAACAACTTCACACTGACACTGCATGTCCTTGGGTCCTGATCAATAAACCTGCTGAATGTCAGCTTCATACAGTGTTGTGTTCTAGAGATGTTGGTGCCACAGACAGAGATTTCTGCCTTTATAGTTAGATAAAATATAGTCAGTCACTCATAATATGAGCCATCAGGCAGATATTCACAGAAGGTATTCCTCCACATCTATATAACGTGTGCAAAAAGTTTCAGCTAAGTAGATCAACGTGTCTCTGTTAGATATGATTTTACGGCGTACATATCCAAAATACATGTCAAAATAAAAACCTCTCTAAAGTAACAAATGATCATATTTATAAGTTATTCTTTGACATATTTAAGGACCCTCCCACTCATTTTAATTGCTCTGTAAAAGCCGTCTTCTCCTGGGACTATATTTTCTGGNTAAGGACCCTCCCACTCATTTTAATTGCTCTGTAAAAGCCGTCTTCTCCTGGGACTATATTTTCTGGAGGAGACATACATGTCTTCTGTACAGCTATGTGTTGGATCAGTTAAAGGGCCATACCACCCATTTTGCATGTTTGAGCCTAATATATTCAGTTTTCATACATGTTA